>CM032817.1:4423533-4581033 GCA_019155185.1 Beaufortia kweichowensis
ACATACATTTTTATATGAATTTTAATAAAATTAACTCTATTAATAAAACAAACTCTAAATAAAAAATTAAAAATAAAATAAAATTAAATTAAATTAAATTAAATTAAATTAAATTAAATTAAATTAAATTAAATTAAATTAAATTAAATAAATTGAAAATTAAACATGAAAATTAAAAATTTAAATTAAAAAATAATAAAATTAACTTATTTTAATAGTTAACAAACTCACCTTAATTTAGATTTTTAAATGTAATTAATGACAGTAATTTTTTACAATAATTACTACACTGCACATAAATGAGATTTCTGGGAAATGAAATTATGTATTAATAATTACAATAATAATAATTATATATTTATCACAATAAATTGTATATCAAAATTAATGAATGACATTTTTTATTTTTTGGATTGAATTAAGCTACTTCACATCATCTTAAATTTATATTCGAGATAACAGTTCTTAAACATGATTTGTCAAGACAAGAAAAAATATTTAACACCATAGCATGTAGTAGACTATAGACATATTATGAAACACACACATACACAAACAATACAATCTTTTAATTAGTTATTTGCCCAAAATGATAGCACTTGCCAGGCATCTAATCTCTTCTCGTGCTCAGTCATGGTGTTGCTGTTTGAATTAGTGGTGCTGATGGCAGCTGCTCTGGGTACCAGGAGAACAGAGAATGAACCAGGGTGAAACCGGGTTAAATGATTGGAAAAGCAATCACAGCCCACCGTAGCTGGCTGATTAGATAATTATCTGCAGGGGTTGGGAGCTCCAGGAGCAATCAGCCTTGCCTGAAGGGGAGATGGGAGCAGGTGCGAGGATGCCACTTTCATGGGGAGTTGTGAACATGGAAGCTGAGGAGTCCTGGACTACCAAACATCCACTACATCCCTACATGCACAGGGAAGTATGTCCAACTGGCAGGGTGATGTAGCAAGTTGTTGGATTAGGAGACAAATGGGAGCCAAACAGGCGGAAAAGTGTGATGTGAACACACACACACATATAGAGACACAAACATGTACAAACAGATGACATCCTGACAGCAAATATAAACAAAAACAACACAATTTGAGATACACTACACAGGCTGGTGTAGATTTCCGTCCATAAATAGCTTAATTTTTTGATTCATTTAATTTATAAGTGCTTTGAGTTTTGCAGTTTCAAAGCAGCTCCTCCAACACTGGTACAAAGAGCTGTCTGTCTCCCTACTAATGAACGAAAGAAAACGTGCGTGCCCATCAATCACTGCTAAATGGATTGGCTGTGGAAGCTATTGACTGACACCAGGAGACTTTTAAATGGCTGTCAATATCTGCACCACAGGAGGACGAATAATGGACGTGCTGGGGTGTGACCAGCATTTGGAAGCTCATAAAAGGAGCTGTGGCAGGAAATGATTGGCAAAAAGAAAAAACGTCCATGCACATTAACGACAAAACTGATGTGAGTGACGGTGAGTTTTTGTGCTAGTAATAAATGGTCAAACCGCTAAACCCTGTGAGGCATTAAGAGTCATCATCGAATAGCAATAGCAAAGTAGATTACAATCATTAATAAAGATGGTCAAGGGGGTTCAAAACAACTACATTTTAGACAGAACAGCGTGTCTAAACTTTTAAAACTTTCAGTAGAAAATATGGAATTTTTACTATATTTTTCACTATGTTTATATGTGTACAGTAAACATGCAACCATCCGCATGCTTGCGCAAATGCTGCAGGATGTCTCATTATATGCAATGTGCACTCATTAGTAAGTTAGAGCATACATGTTATGTTTATATGATGATGATTGCTTAATCGTCCAGATGTGATTCAGACAGTCAAGCTTATCTAGCCCCTCCCTCCTGCTCCAATCTCCGTTCTAGTGGGGGTCATATACTGGCATCTGTTCGCCAGCTCTTTCTCTGTGTTTCTGCTTATTTCCTCCAGTTTATTTATTTTTTATTTGTTGCTTATAATGTGTAGGGAGAGAGGAAAACAGTGATGGGAATTTTTGAGCCAGAATTGAACCTGTATGAGCAGCACATCTACAGCTCCAATCAACTTTTGATTCCTTATGTGGAAAGTGGAATCAGAATAAAATGAGGTGGATGAAGAGAAAGGGCTGAACAAACAAATTAATACATTTAAATTAAATAGTACAAATACAAATCTTTTTAATTTCTTCCAAAATCTGTTTGAATTTCTTTAATATTGTACACTGATGCATAACAGAAAGAATAAATCTAAAAAATGAATGCTACAGTGCTCAATCTTCATCATTCAATATTTTCAAACTTGTCTATAAAACTTGTGTCTACTACATGCTACATTAGCTCATTTGCTGTAAAAATCACTTTCAGACAGGTTTATATGATGGGTGTTCCGTAAGCTGTGGCAGAAATTTATCGTCTCTCATACACACACACATATCGAGTTACGAGCTAACATCTGAACTGACTTGTACAATCTGCTAGGATCCCCAAGCGATCTTATCTGATGATAAAAACAACTTTTGATCAAGCAGCTACTTCAAAAAGACCCAAGTAAACATTATTGAAAAGACTTTGAAGGATAAAAAACTGAGACTGTTTTGAGATGTGTGTTGTATGGAGGTTTATGGGCAAGTCTGAGATTGAATCTGGTTCCAGAATCCAGATAAAGCCTGTGATAAACAGTCTGAATGCCAAGATTTTTATTGCACCTCTGTGCCTTTAAAAAAGAGATGACTACGCTGTGGGAAGCCTAAGTATGTGTAATGTTCATCAATGATTTGTTGATTTAAATAAATCAGTATGTACTGCTTTTGGGTCATGTTGTTACAAAAGTCATCTTGTGTTAAACAAACTGTATCGTTTATCCTGAGAAACATAACAAAAACATTATTGATTACATTTAACCTGTTTACCGATCTATACAGAGTCTTTCCAGCAAAGTCCATTGACGATGAAAGACAAAAGGTCACACAACAACTTACCAAAACATTAAGATAATAAGAAAGCGTGTATCATTCTACAAATATTCAATAGTAATCAAATTATTATACTTTACATCTGCTACAATAATGCTTCTCTGACCCTTTAACTTCAGACTGGGAGTCTGAGAGCTCTTCACGTTTCCTCTGCGCACCAAATGAAGATGTTTCGAGGAGATGATGGGAACGCTCTCAGACATTTCTCTCTCTGCGTTAGTCGAAATAAAAGCCCTCCAGAACATCGCAGAGCCAACATAAAGCACTCAACAAAATATCAGTCTTCTTTTGCTTTGATCTTAGAAATATCAGTAAAACCAATGCTCACTAGCAATGACTGCAAAGCAGTTCGATTTCTGTGATATCTTCTGCATGAGTGGAGTGCATCATTTGTGAACGTCGGACCTGATGATTCCAGAATAAAAGGAAAACGGGATTGATTTATCATGGATTTCAAAGTGCTTTTGGATAGAAATGTGCACCTCACAGGAGACTACATGGAGTACTCGTTTATGTTCTGATCATCATGTATCAAATGATGATTGTTTCAGATGTTTATTCTGAAGAACAATGACATTTACTTTTGCCAGATGCTTTTATCCAAAGCGATGTCACATTGAATTAAGCTTTACATTTTTATATTAATACATTCCCTGGGAATCCAACCAACAGCACTGGCAATACACCAGTTAAGCTTCAGGCTATGAAAATAAATGTGTAAAGGCTAGATTAAATTAGTCTTTTAGATAATTAATGAAAAATGTTTGAGTTCATATTGAAATCTCTGATTTTTCATAGTCTGCAACATGTCTTCTAAAATACTGACAAGATACATATGAGATTACTGAGATATGTTATTTGGAAAACTTCTCTTAAGAAAACCTCATTTAAGATTAGTCTTTTCTCAGGACACTGCCCAACATTGATAAACTCCTGACACACAGGTTTTTTAATATCTTCATAAAAATATCAAGCTAGAAGTAATAAAGTGTCCCCATGGCACTGACCACCCACTGCTCGCCAGCAAACAGCACATTTGGACGGATACAACACCTGTGATGGTGTGAAATTGAGAGAGTAAATGGAGAGATTTAAACGGCTGGGGACGAAAGATGTACTTATCCCTTCACGACTCTCAGCCAAGACTATCAGCACAGATAGGAGTGCGCAGAGGAGCAGGTGCTTCTGGCACCACAGAAAACAGCTTTTGCCAAGATTGACAAATACATGCATACGCACACAAGCCATAAAAGTACACATGCAAGATGTGCATTCAGACCAAAACAGGTTGCATTTCGTGGGAACATCTGGCATTGAACTCCTGCCACACAAAACCCACAGCGGGTTTAACTGCCCTCATCAATAAGCTGTAAAAATTGTGCATGTTTAATAGCATGACCCTCATAAAGACCATACCATAATGATTCACCATGGCTCTTATCGTCCCATCTCATCACATTAACATGATTATGTGCTCTATGACCTATAAAAAGAATGAAAGGGAATGTTGTACAGTTCCATTGGGACTTTTTCATCTACATTATATATGTTTTAATTAACTCATAAAGACACTCCTTTTGATGAAGGAGTCACAGATCGATCTTGAAATATTGATCCTTCCAATACTTTCGTATAAGGATTAGTAGTGTAGGTTTCATCTGAACATCTATGTGATCATTAAAAATACAGTGAGCTCTCTGTAAGGGTCAATGCTTTTATATATATTTTATAATAAATTAATGTGTTTAATTAGTGTTCTCTGCATTTATGAAAAAGATGCATGAGTTAAAATGTGTGAGGGAAGGGGTCATGATTGTAGTATTTATTTACCATGAACATCAATTTTGCATCATATTTAGACATGATTTTGTTGCATTGTTGATTTTGTTCAAAATCATTCTGGATGTAGAAACAAAATTAAAAAGCTCGAAAAAACAAATCTCGATGTCGATATTAAATATAGGAATGATCTTACCATTAATGGAGTGAATATAAATACAAAATATTAAGAACTGAACAATTTTATTAACAACAAAAACTTAAAAAAAAACTTTTTAACATGTAAATAAACCGCCAGTAGGTGGCGCCAAATGACCGTCTAAATCAGTGAGTCATTTTGAGTAGTTCGTTCAAACGTCTGATTTATTTAAGATTGAGTCAGTTATTTCTGAAGGGGCCATTGAATCTTTGACTCAATCGATTCGTTCAAAATGAATCATTCACAAATGAATCGGCGGAGCGTTGTTGACAGGTGCGTTGTGCGGTTTCTGTAAACCATTTCCACTCATAAAATAGAACAAACAAACAGTCAATTTTACGCCTAAAACGTAAGTAACAATTTTAACTACTTGTTTTTGTTTGAAATTAGAGTCACATTTTCAGTCCGCTTGTTGAGTCTTGACATAAGGAATACAGTTTCCGTGTGACACCGTGTCACCTTACGGTTTTAAAGGCTTTAAACGGCTGTTTATGAACATTGTTTATTTATGTCACACATTTACGCTAAACTGTTATAAAATCACAGTGTTCACTGCAGTCTCCACTTATAACGGCATCGCCGACGGAACTTTGTAATTCATAAAAATTTAGTCTGGCCATCTGGAATTTTGCTGTGGAGGTAAATGTTTTTTTTAAAAATTGGATTTAAACACTTTAATGAGTGTATATTAGCATTATTTGTTGTTTGCCTTTGGAGTGTTTGGACCAGGAAGCGGTGGTGCGTGACGTCACTAAACAAACGGACCTTGATGTCTATTCAGGAAAGCACTGTTGTCGTGTTAAGTTGCTTAACTGTATCGTATGTTATAAATATAAAATTCAATGTTGGACCTTCCATGAAACCTTGTAACTGGTAGTACATTACACATTATCTATTATTGTTAGCCTATTAATATATTTTTATTAATCGCCACCTACACTTGCATGTAGTTTTTATGATTCCCTATTTATTTTTGTTATTTTAAACAGGCTACTTGACCGGTCAGGCTCATTGATGTTTTAAAAAATCCACTTGCCCAGACAAGCAGACGAGTGTTCATGTCGAGCCCTGGTAAGCCTATGTGCCTAAATTAACACCTGACACAAGTGAATTCACTTCACTAAATATCCACCAAGCTAAATCTGAAATGTTTTATGCATACAGTAAATTTATTATGCACAGCTGAAAAAAAATCTCCATAGACAAATGTTTTATGCCATTGTATAATGTGCCATTATCTTGGTTCCTTTATGGCCCCTGGGTGAGATTGGAGACATCGGTGGAAGGACCTGACTTTCTCAAGGCCAAGGTATAATGGGTATCTGTCGGTATATTACTGTGATCTTCATTACCCATATTCCAACATGTATTCAAAAGCCCCAGAGTAGAGTAAAGGTAGGACCAACTTAATAAACAAGTAAGGGATAGTGTACTTAAACTCAATATTAACAAGGGATATTGTTAATAAATAAAGCCAGCTGGATGTTGTTGCAGAATAATGGATTTATTTTATGATGACAATCAGCTATATAGTATATGTGGTGTCCATATGCATTTGGAGATGTAAATAATCTTTTTTTGTTGTGTGTGATATAACTTTAAATTAGATGATTGATCTTGTTTTATAACTGTAAATAAAATGCAATAGGCTAATGCAGTTTAGGCCTATTCTGTGTTGATAAATACTTTTTAGTGTAAAATGATTTTTAGTGATAGATGTCTGGTATTGGTACCATTTGGTACTGATCCCTTAGTTGTAATTTAGGATTTTGCAGTGTTTTATTTAAAGCCAAGCAATTTCTATTTTGAAACGTGTTTGTGAGTGCATGTGACTCCACATCCACAGATGTTTGACTTTTGCTGATCTTTGCCAAACGCAGCGGGCTTGTTTTGTTTCTTTATTCATACAATAAGGCAATCACTGCATAATTTAGGAATGAGAACGTTCAGCTGTGAGCTTGTTAAATTTGTGAATACAAAAAAAGATACTTATGATTCTTCAGCTTTCATACAAAAACTGGGCTGCCATCCTACTGTTAAACCACACAGATGGGAAGCTGTAAAAAGCTTCGATTTGATTCTTCAACAGGGGAAGGGCTGCGCTAAAGAAATAATTAGCACGCTTTCGAGCGCTGCGCGTGAGATGTGAGAGGAACGAGAATTGCCATCATCTAAAATAGGTGTGACATTAAAAACGTCCTGGGTTAAGGTAAAAAGGAGCAAGAGGGAGGTTAATGGAGAAATGTCACAACCTCTCTGTGGAGCAGAAAGCTACTTCACAAACTTGCTGTCTGCTTTGAACTTTCGTGGTCAAGGTATTTAATAGGGATGTCCCGATCAGGTTTTTTTGCCCTCGAGTCCGAGTCATTTGATTTTGAGTGTCTGCCGATACCGAGTCCCGATCCGATACTTCTATAATACATAAAAATAGAATAAAGAAGAGCGAAGAAACAGATCCAGGATGTTCCTTATTTTTTATTTAGTTCACCTTATTTTAACATTCAACAACTCTGTTAACAAACAGAGCACTTCTGTGAGGTAGCTTGAACAGTAAAGTAATAAATAACATAAATATAATAATAAATAAATAACAGTAAATATAAAAAAGTCGAATATAAAAACAAATAGCACCTCAACTTAAAATACCCGTCAGGCATGTAAACAAATAAAAAATAAAAGTGCCACAGTGTTTGCAAAGCCAGTAATGTGCTTTTAGGAACTGCACTCCTAACTCTTACTGCGCTGTGTGGAGTCAAGAGGTCTAACTCTGTGCCACCGCATAACTATAGATGTGTTTGAGTAGTCTGTGGCTGAGTGGACAGCACTCCAGACATATACTGCGCTTCGGCGACGCGAGTTCGATTCCCGGCTCTGGCATCCTTTCCTATAAAAAAATAATGAGAATATATATACATATATATCCGAGTCATGATCTAGAGGTAACGTCCGATTCCGATCGAGTCTGAAACGACGTGATCGGGCCCGATTTCCGTTCACGTGATCAGATCGGGACATCCCCAGTATTTAGTGACTTCCCCTCGGTTTACTGTTTGAAATCAGCTTACTCTATTAAAATTAAGTAGGGAGTATCATATACCAAATAGCAGGTAACAGATTGAAAGCATAGTGACTCCTGGATGGAGGACATTTAGATTGAACTAAGATTGTGCAAAGTCACTGTGACTGCTCCAATTACATTTGAGGTAAATGTATAAAATTTGCCTGTAGCTTAGGTATATCATTTTTTTCCCAAAATCAGAAAAATACTGCAGTAATTTCTTTTTCTTTCACTGAAAGGGTGATATTGAATGAACATAAATGCAAATATACTATATATATGGTATTCATGTACCATAATTGGTAAAAAGTCAAAAATACCTTTATGGTACAAAATATATATATACACATTGCAGTACAATGAAAATCATTCAATTCCATGTATTTGTTTCAAAGATTACCACAATACTATGGTACCATCACATGGTCTTTATGACAGTAACATAAAGGTGAATAGAAAATTTGTCTTTTTTATTGAATTGCCTATGCATACGTAATGACTTTCTGGGGTATGTCTTCCAATTAAACATGTCTTTTGATAATACGTGCCTTGTGTATGTCTGCATACTGTATATTTATAAGTACTAATATGTTGCTGTCTATATGTGAGAGAAATGCTTAGCACTTCTGGTTTAGTCCAAGTGTGATCCTTGAGGAAGCCATTGAAACACAGACGCAACGGCACTAGTGAATGATGTTGCTTTCTAGCAAAAGAAGATACAGAATTCATACTTTTGTCTATACTTTATCTTGGATGGCTTTATTATTTTTTATTATTTCGTATTTCTTTGCACTGGAAGCTCTGTCACCAAACCAAATACTTTGTGTGTGCAAGGACACCTAAAGGATGCGATGAATAATCTTTATAAATTAAAACAATTACTGCAGACCCCTCAAACAAACATATGCCATAACACTTATTCATTACAACAATTGTTAGTTACATTATTAAGTTACAGACATTGTCTGATTATTCTCATGGTATGTGAGTGTCATTAGATTGTATGGACCTCATTAAGTAATTGTCTTCGCCAAGGGGCTATTTTAAAGAGCAGATGTGTCATTGTCAAAGGATTTCTTTGCTGTTTTGAAGAGCACACATGCTTAAAGCTCACACATCACTGAATGATGATTTAATTATTCCATCAATATGTCAATATATTTAATTTGCTGCCCAATAAAAATAAAGGTGGTTTTATAGATGTTTACTGATGTTGTTATACAACCGCTCGTAAAATATGGACAGAGCCATTGGGAGGGCCTTAATTGCATCTGAAAGCCCACATTATCTTGTAGGTTGCAGGTAAAAAAAAACTTGAGAAAGAGACAGTCATACACTAAAAACAGTCATGTCAGAATTCAACATGGAATGAGAGGAAGTAGCCTTCTTTAACCTCCGCTCACCTTTTCATTTTCCTCCTCCAGGTGTACCAGAAAGTATAGATATGATTTCTGAATCCGTCTTTTGCTGACAGCCAACATCATTTACTGGTGCTGTTGTTGCATCGTATGAGGGTGTGTTTCAATGGCCCCCACAGGGAACGCTTTTATTCTCCGGCTTGAAGTGAATCCCCAGGCGCTTAGCATTCTGGGAAATGTTTTGTGTGGTGAGGATGTTTGTGTCTCTTTGTTTTATGGTTGCAGTCACACACTCAAGACTTGTGCAGAAAATATCATACTGTGGAACAATATATCTCTAAACCTGTTTTCCAGTGATAATTGATAGCAGAGACCACCAGGTGCAAAATCCTAGTGAAAAATTATTTATTAAAAATGTAATATACCAAATATATGGTTTTATTTTCAAAGTTATTTAATATACAACAAATGGAAACAAAAATAAGAAATGTTCAGAATGAAATCGTGATGTCAATTGTCATGCTGTAGCTATGTCAAACTACAGATATTTATTTGTTATACATAAGACAAAATAACATTTACACAAATTATCCTTATTTACATACTTTTGTTTTTAATATTGTGTCCTGCTTCTCTACATTTGTGATAGGTTGTAGCCCTTTGTAATATTTTCGTACACGAGTCTCAGGTTCGTCCTGAGCAAGTTCCTCAACAGTAAATCAGGTACACTGTTATATATTCAGGTCAGAAATGAGATTTCTGAGTCCAGACATGGGCACCATGAATTACACACTTACTAAATGAATATGTCAGATGAGGTGATGAGGGGCCGACAGCTGATGAGGTGACAGAAAGTGATTTTATACCCTCCGCTATTGCAGACGTATTAAACTATACTTAACGTCAGGCATCTCATCTAAATCACAGCTATAATCTTAATTTTTCCGTCCTGTACTTCAACTGAGGCTAAAGGGTCTTTTTTGGATTTAGATTTAAATGCCATTCATGTTTGACTCTGTACACTGGACTGTTTCATTTAACAATAGGCTTCACAACAGGGATTTTAAAACAGGGTGAGGTAAGATTGTGATTTTTATGTGTAAGAAAAGTTGACTAACTACTTATTGAAGCGTGCAGGCCCCGCCACCACTGAATCACACGGCATGATTTCATTCAGGCTTCACATAGATGACTTCATTTGCAAGCCTATTTTTAACTCTCTCATCTGAAGTTTAGGCTCTCACATCTGAAGTTTTGTCAGAAACAAAGACAGCACAAATTCTTTTTTTGCATGCGAGAGCAGCTGTTGGAGACGCATCACACTGTTTCAATGACTCTCATCTTGATAAAAGAGTGTGACGTGTTATCGCAAACAGTCCAGGACATCAATTGAGATCAAGAAAAATAAGAAATGATGTACCTGGGGGTTCATTTGCTTTAAAACATTGCATGTGGTGGAGCTCAGATTGATGTTAGGTTTGAGCATTTTTTATTTTACATTTACATTTAGGCATTTAGCTGACGCTTTTATCCAAAGCGACTTACAAATATTAGGAGACAATGAAGCGATACATCAAAAGCGGCAGCAATAGTACAAAGAAGTGCTTTCCTAAGTTTACAATGTTATGCAGTGCTAGATAAATACCTGTAGAGGAAAGAAAAGGTTTTTTTTATAATTAAGCAGTCTAATAAATCTTTAATTTAAAATATTCAGTATTACTTTAAGATATTATAGTATTTGTCTGGATATTTATAAACTTAAGAATGCTACCAAAATGCTACAATATCTGCTAAAATATGTTGAAACTGTGTGTAGAAAATCCAATGAAAAATATAAAACATTTATACAGTGTTGATTTTTTTTTCACAAAAAATAATATTGAATGAATGACAAATGTACAATTAATAAGTAAAAGTAATAAGTAACATAACATAAAATAAGTAGCAGTTTAAAGAAAGCAATGATGTAATGCACAAAGCAGATGTGAATCTCAATTCATTCTCTCTCTCCCTTTCTTCTGTTCATTTTTGGAACTGTATGAGAAACACTCCATCCGAAATGCAATGTTACATGAGCACTTGGCACATCCTCTTAAAGTCCTAAACCTCTGTTCCTGCACTACATGAGCACTGTTGAGTATGATGAGATTTCTTGAAGATTATAAAGAAAATCTTGGCCTATCTTGGGCTGGACTTTTGAGAACCTCTTCAAGGGTAGTTAAACTTGCATTCAGACCTTTTCTGTTTTTAGACGATCGAATGTATAATGCCTTTCATATCAGAAAAAGTCCAGGATGTTTATTTACCTCTTCATATCTATTTTACATAAGTAAATCGCTGTCGTTCGCATTCCTTGGTCTTGGTCTTGCTAAGCAGGAGATCTTGTAGAGATTATTTGTTATGCATTAAAAAATTCAACAGCATGTTTGTTCTCGCTCCGGTTTAATCTCTATAATTTTTTTCATACCATGCCATGCAAAAATAGGTGCACTCCATTTGCAGTACAACTGATTTGATTCCCATTGAAAAAATATGTTAAAATATATAATATTGCACATGACACTTTGGATGAAAGCGTCTGCCAAATGCACAAATGTAATTTAAATATAGAGCTATGTGCCACTTTACACCCTAATTGGGTTTAACGTTCTATGTAATGAGGTGCATAAAAGGTTTTCATCTATAGCCATTTCCACCTCTCTCACTCCCACAGTTCAAAATGCTTGTGAATAGGTGTTTAAACACTGCAAATAGGCTCAGTGGATTGCAGGGTTTATGAATTAAGACGGTTATTCCGTCTAAGTGAAATATTGCTGAGCAGAGATCACTTACAATGTTTAAGCACCGTTCAGTATTCAGTGAGGTCTTCTCAACCATATGCAGCACACGCCGAGCTCCATCATGCATATCCTTTCTTCACCGCTATCTGTGACTGCAGCCAACACACGCTTTGCATTCAGAACTTCCATGCATCAAAAGGACAAAATCTTTCAAGGCAGCATAACAGTCTAAGACATGCATACATAAGGTAGTCTAAATTACCGACAAAGGTATCAATAATGCCAAGTTCTTTGGAAAAGAATTTACAGCAGCTTTCGGCCCTGCTACCTGTGGAAAGAATGTGAAACTCGTAATGGCTAAACTGTTTGAAGTGCTGCTGCTCAGGGAATCGAAATGTGAGGGAACATACAGATAAAGCTTTGGAAAATCCCATAGGAAATCATTTTCACAGTAAATCGTCATTGATCTCTCCAAATAGCTCCTCACATGAGCAATTCGGTACAGGGATGTGGATGTGTGTGCACGCAAGGAATAAATCAATAAAACTCAAAATCTGTCACGGCAAGAAAATAGTCACAGTTAAAAGATTTTCAGCCTGACATAATTACTCATGAATTTCTTGAACATTCTATAGCTTGATTTTAGAGAAACTACTGAGAGGAAATGTCTTTCCAATGGAAGTCAATGGAGGCTTGAGTTATTTGGGTATGAACATTTTAAAAAAAAGTTTTGTGCTCCAGGACTCTGTTATTCTAATCCTAAAATGTAGCTCAGGTCCCTCCTTGAGATATGATTCATGTTTGTGTATAGCAAACTGTGTTGGATTGGCAAGTTTAATAAATATGACTGAGGTTTTGTGCATTTGACAATAAATATGATATTTATGTATTCTCGCAGATGCTTTTATCCAAAGTGACAGTGCATTCAAGGTGTGCATTTTATCAGTTCTCCCACAGTGTTCTGTGGGATTTAAACCCATGCCCTTGATGTTGCTAAACTTGCACAATACTATAATTAAGCCACAGGAACAGTTTGCAATCAATAAGTATGTGAAGCAAAAGATACAAACGTCTGCTGCCAGAAGAAAGATTTATGGTTAGGATGTAAGGTCCTTTCATACAGCCCTGAACAAAATGATAATGTTTGCCCCCAGCCCTTATACAACCAGCCGTGTAAAGATGCTTTTATCTCTGCGAGGTCTTCTAAGAAACATAAAAACCAGCCTGTTCCTTTTAGTGCCCACAGCAGTCTTTTCTGTTTCCACCATGAAGGAAGCAAAATGAGCTCTATGGGAAGCAGATCTGAACAGAGAGTGTGCCTCTGGCCTGTATTAGGTCACTATCCTGCTATGAAAATGGCAACAGGGTTTTAACCTTTAGCTCTGCTGGGTTTGACTGTGGAATATTGAATTAGGATGGTCAGATGGACAAGACCAAACAGATGCAATGCACTTCCTGTCTGGTTAAGTGGCCACACACTGCTGTAAAACTCTGAAGCGGGGCATTACGGCATGCTGCTTTGTATAAATGTGTGTAATTTTAGTTCTTTCTGCATCACAGCAGTGATAGAAAAAAACTGTATGTATATTGTGAGTTTGTAATCTGAATTATATTCTATATATGTGACCCTGTCTGTGAAAAGTCTAAAGTCTAAAAAAAGTCTAAAAATCTCATTCTAAAGTAACGAGCACCAAAGTTCGATTTCACCTATTCATTTCATTATGATTTCAATCTTTGAAATAATCGTACTCAGTCAGTATTAAAGATATCAAGGTTATATTTTCACAGAATGTTCTTTACATTATTTAGGATCATTTTATGTAGAAAATGGTAAACCACAAAAAAAAGACTTTAGCTGTGTTTCACAGGCAGGGTCAAATATATATTTTATATTCGTCCAGTCTGCAGTATAGACAGTTTTTTGCAAAACAGTTACCAAACTAGATTGGACACTTATTATTGAATTAATGAATGAAACTTCCTTTAAAGTAAAGCCTAGTTAAAGTTAAGGTGTCACTGCTGATTTAACATTTTTAACAGAATGAAAATATGTGCCGGTGTGTGTAATGAAAGGCTGTGTGTTATGAATCTCTCAGGGTGGCCGAAATAGACGCCACTAAATGGCATTAAGCGCTCTCGGCCGCGCCGCTCTCCATACGCCCTCAGCGCACTAACAAGGAGCTCTGCAGGTCAATATGGAACCCTACAGCGAGTGACAACCCACATAACAGCCTCCTCATGTTGAGCTCGTATCACGTGCTGGATTATAGGACCGAAACGGTCAGTTTTTTAATGACGTGGCAAATGAAACTGTGTCATTTCCAGATGGTTTGATAAAGGAGACCACGTCAGCAGGGCGGGCTCGCGTCACAAGAACCGGCGATCGAAACACAATAGGCAGATGGAGGTCGAACACGCACATACAGCAATAGAGAAAACAGAGATGTGGTTGTTATCTGTAATGTCCTTCAGATACGGGGATTAAGAGAGGGACGACACACAACCTGGTGTGTGTGTATGTGTGCGTCTTTGACCTCTCCTTGCCTATTGTGTTTTTCAATGGCCCTCTTGTTAGTAAAAAAACCATGCTTATGTGTGTTTGTGTGTGTGTGTCAGATAGACAGAACATGCTTAACTGCTGAAAACTCGTTCATACAGTACATTCAGACAGACTGATTTTTAGAAACATGCGTATGTAACTAATAATCTTTTCTGACAGCTTAATGATATCATAAAGGTGTCTGTCATTTGCTGACTGTCAAATTGAAACAAAAATGCAATTATTGACTTTTAAATAACCCGTTATCCGTGTTTAATACTTGGTTCAGGCATATAACTCAAATGATACAGTAGCTCAAATCATTTGCTTAAGATAAAGTGAAGCTGTTTTTTTAACACATCTGCACTATTATTAAAAGCCCAGTGAAGCAGCAAAAAAAAAAAATGTGCCAGTAGCACTTATTTTTTCTCTTCATACAGATCGTATCTTTCTATCTCAGCCATTATCTGTCTGAAAGTGCGTGGCTGTCTCGGTCAGTTGATGCGTGAGTTGCAAACAGACACCATTGTACACGATTTATTGTTTGTTTGTGGCAGTCCTGGGTCACTTATAACAACATACAAAACATAAACAGTGACATTTGAGACAATACTGTTCTACTTCTTTGTGTAATTGTACAATTTGTGCTAGCTCCCTTGGACTGAAAATTTTAAATATATATTAAAAAAATTGTGTTAGTGATGTAGTTTTGTTGCATGAAACAACAAACCTTTTATGATGAAATATGCAGTGCAGTGAAATCTTTTGAAAGGATGTGATGTTTTTGGAGTGAGAGAGATGATAAAAAGTAGCAAAGGATTGTGGGGCTTTGTGCATCAAGCCTGTTTCTATTTTCAGAAAAACATATGGTAATACTGGAAGGAGAAATAGAAAGATAGGATTTATAATTTTAGCCAACCCAAATCCTCATGCACAAAACTACACAGCCTGTATTGACAAAAAGAAGCAAAACTTATTTTTTGTGTTATTTCCACAAACGGTAGAATCAATCAAAGCCAATCACAATAACATTTCTTTGTACACTGTGTTTTAATCCGATCACAATCCAACCCACTCTCACACAATCACACACATTCATGTCTGACCACTTTTGTCTTTCTAAATAAATGAAGGGGGTGATTGATCTAAGTGAGTAAAATGTGCCATCACTCCCCCCAGAAGCCCACTCAGACCGCAGGGCTTTCAACACACAAAGTCACCCAATTAAGGCCTGCTGTGTGTGTCACTTGTGTTGGATGCTGAGAGTGCGTGTCAAAGTGAAAGACTGAGAGTGAGAAATGGATGAATTCACTGGTCTTTTTTTTGGTGCCTGCTATTTTCATTTAAGGGTCAAAGACAAAGAGATAGAGGGAGAAAGAGTGAAAGATAAAGGGGCAGAGTAAGGACAAATGAAGGCTGATTTCTGTGGAAGATTCACAGACTGAGTGCTTAGAAAAAGATGTGAGTGATAACACTCCTCTTTTTCACTATTCTCTGTTACTCTTGTTATCTCTTTTCTTTACTGTCATTCCTGTTACTCTTTTCATCCCTCCTCTTTTTCACTATTCTCTGTTACTCTTGTTATCTCTTTTCTTTACTGTCATCCCTGTTACTCTCTTAATCCCTCCTCTTCTTTACTCTCCTCTATTACTCTCTTCATCCCTAATTTCAGTTTTTTCCATCCTGTTACTCTCTTAATTAATTTTTTATCTTCAATCTCACTTTCTCCCCTTCTTTACTTTCCTCTCCGTTACTCTCTTCATTCCATCTTTTCCTTACTGCCATATCCCACCATTTACTCTCTCTTTTCCTTTACTCGCCTCTTTGTTACTCTCCACTCTTTTTCTCCTCTCCGCTTTCATTCACGTCCCATTACTGTCTTCAACACTGTTCCTTTATTTCCCCCTTTACCTCTTTTCTTATCTTTTCATCCTTTTTCCCATTTACTTCTCATTACTCTTCACTCCACTACTTTAGTCATCTATTCTTTACTCTCATATTCTTTCTTTTCCTCTTCTCTCTTCACATACATGTGAAGTTATAAATATTTATAAACCTTAATGTTTGAACCTTAAATAAGGAGAGAAGAGAACATTATGTTTAAAAAAAGTGTTTGCATAGAGATATTATAAGAACAAGTCTAGATAGTTGTTAGTGTTAAAAGCTTGTTATTCTTATTTTAGTGTGTTTTCTTCTCAGTATGCTAAATGTAGCTTGACAAGAGCTACATGTTCTTGCTGAGCTAAGTGGACCACTTATTTGACTGAACCACCTCTCATCTTTTAACCCTACTATAAAATTAAAGCTTCTCTTCTTATGTATCTTTGCAGTCTGAGATAGCCAAGCACACACACGCACACATCTCATCACATGACACAGATAACCAACAAATGAACTGTGGCCGAAAATTAGATCATGAAAAATATCTCTTCAAAAGAATGTACACACAAGACTATTTTTTAGACTATTTTCTTCATAATTATCAAGACAAGATGCTCAGGGTACGAACAGCTTCACACACGACCCACACTCGCTCTTCTTCACACATACCAAAATGGCAACAGCATCAAAACCTCGAGGTACAGGAGAAAGCTCAATTAATTTTTCACGAAAGAGGAAAGAGGGAGAAGTGAGAGAGCTGAGAGAGGTTAGAAAAAAGTAGCTCTGTTAGAAGGTGTGAGTATGCAGTAGGGTCGACAACTGATTTCAGGTTTAAGATGTTGAAAACAAGAATGAATCACTTAAGCAAGAAGACAGTATGGTCCATAAATTACACAATGAAAAACGGACTGACAGAAAATGTAAAGCAACTTTAACATTTCTTTGAAAAAGCTTTTTCATGATACGACAAAGATCAGACATCACACATCAGACACCTCTATGCTGCTGAAATCACAGACTAACAGAAATGGCAGGCTACATTTTTGAAAATTGCGTTTTCCTAGATCGTGACTAGGATCACATCCTAAGCAGGCACGACGCAACAGGTTTCCGGCTGTCATAATTTAACTTCACACACAAAAGAAAAACATTATATGAAGTGACATAATCACAGTCAATCAAACATAGTTGATGTTTAATGTATAGATATGTAAAGTGGACCGACAGGATTTTATTGCGATGCTCTGAATGACTAAAATGTTCCATCACCAATATGGCTTGACACAAAAATGCTTTCTGTTTGGCTCACATAAAAAAAAAGCTTTTTAAGAAATGTTTCGTATTTTGTAAGGACATGGTGTATCTCTTTCCCTTCCACCGCTAGTCTTGTTTACAGGAGTGATTATCTAATCAGTGTAATTAGTGGCTAATTAAAGTTACAGGATTTATACAAGTTACTTATTGCAGTGGCTTCACTGAACTTGGAAGCTGTCTAAAGAGACAAGCCAATTAAACAGACGGCCTGCTCTGCTAACGATTTTTTAGCGTGCAGATATATGGCCAGATCAATTAAGGACGGCCGGATTGATATTTAATGCAAGACATGGTGTTCTAGCTAACCATAATTAAATCTTTAACTTGTGAACATGTCAAAGGAAGCAACGCAAAAGCGACATAACAGAATAGTGATGTTTACTTAGTCAGTGTTTGGGATTGATCATTACGTTTTATCACAAGTGATACTCTTAAATTGTCCTGCTCATATTGTAGCAGACAGAAGTGGATTGAATTCCGTCTGTACAATTAAGTAACCCAAGCTTTTTCTCTAACTCATGTATTCTTGTAACCATAGTGACACATTTATCTCTTTCCATTTTATAAATAGTTTGTAGTCTACAATAATATTAAACACAGATATACCCACACAGATATCTGATATCATACATATGAGATAATATGTATACATGTTCACACATGGATTTCACAGAGATAATACAGTAATACAGAATTGGCTACAAAATTGGCTGCTTTCACATATAATGACACATAAAAGACACATATCTGTCTGCAAACTACTCTCTAATTTCCACTTCACATGTATGGATAGATACATTGTATTTTTTGTATATTTTCTACCATGGGTTTGTAACCTTAGCTTGAAAAAGCTCAATAGGCCAAAACAGCTGTTGGATTGCGAACCATCTTCTTCGTGTTTGGTGTACTACCTCTGATTATCGGCAGGCAGCAATCCATGATTTTCTTATCTGTGTTGGCTGAGCACCTGCATCCAAGTGTGGCGTAAAATCACACAAACATGCACATAACCAGCGGTCTTTACCACATAATCTAACAGGATGTTCACACTGACAAATGCTAGCTTAGAAAAAAGCTTTTTAATGTAGGAAGTGTTTTATTTTAAATGAGAGCTTCCATTCTGAGCAGTTTGAGTAAATTATGACACATTTTTTGTTCCTTCAATTTTCTATTCTAACAACTGCCCTGTAAGTCGTTTCAGTTTCTTATGCAAGACAGAAATATAGTCACTGTACAATTTCTCCTATTAATAGATGAATTGTATAATTTTCTTATTATGTCGATACATTTTTTATATATTTGGCTGAAGATTCAAGCTAACTATTTGCTTCCCCCGAACCATGTGTCTCGGACAAACTGCAACAAGCAATGCACGCACACACCACACATGTACACACATTTTTATCCATGTCTTCAAAAATGCACTCAAGGGAAAATAAGGCCAATTTTGTTTGTATTATTGGTTATACTTCAAGGTTAGGAACATTTACTGTTCTAAAAGCTCAAGGCAGAAATAAATAAAAGAGACATAAAGGGGCACCAGAGGGCCAGCCGCTGTGACCACTGCAAACAAAACCTAATTGGTTCTTTTTAGATAAATAATGCAACTGAATACCAGAGTCATAGTCTGTTTCTTTTATTTTTGAGAGTAACCCTTGAGACATGAAGGACATGATTGGACTCACAGTTTTGAAAGCTATTGTGGGTCAGTGATTGGTCAACAGCTGCTCTGAGACACGTATTAGAGCGAGGAAGTCACTCATCTGTCAACCAATCACGACTGCCACAGGTGTACCACGGCCAATTAAATGTGGGAGAGAGAGAGAGAGAGAGAGAGAGAGAGAGAGAGAGACAGAGAGACAGAGAGACAGAGGCAGACAGACACGTGTAAAGAGAGGCTGTGAATTAGCAGGAAAGACACATAAATACACTTAGAAAGAAGTCACAAGGTATGATGTAGGGGAGAAGGAGGTGAGAAGTGAGCAAGAGAGAGAGAAAGAGAAAGAAAGAGAGAGCGTAGTGTGCGGACAGAAGCGCGGGGAATGGGAGCGCTCGCTCATCCAATCCACAGACAGTGGCTAATGAACTGTGTAAGAGAGAGAGAGAGAGAGAGAGAGAGAGAGACTGCAGATATAAAACCAGATTTCTGCTTCCTTATGAAACTTTCTGACATGTATCAGACCATCAGAGAACGTTATTAGGTACCAGATAGAAGACAAGCGTCTCTTCTGGACAATAACGTTAAAGCTCTGACTATTGGAGGCAGACACAGACAGCGGTTTGACCTTTGTGTTGACACCTTAAGGATGGACAAACTAATGGATTTCTGATGTTTTTCCTGTGACAGTTCCTGTGAGTCACTGCATTTGAGTTTAGGTAAGTACAGTTTACCCTTTTATAAACACTTCAACACTATCTTTTTGTTTTGATTGTTCAGAGTCAAATGTACATATTTTAGCAAATATTAATTACCTCCATCATTTAACTAAATAAGGATACACAACTAAATAGACATGTCTGTTCATATCAGGTTTTGCATCTATTTGTTTTCCATGAACCCGAAAAGAAATTTGCCTTTTAAATTATGCTAATGGAAAGCAAAATGTGATGAATATGGATTAGCACAGAAAAATCTGCGGTTCATGATGTATCGATACAAACTTGTACTGCTTACTGAGTGAATTGTCTTTAGTTTGCCCTGTTATTATCCATTTGAACAAAACTACTGTACAAATGATATAATCAGCTGTGACCTGAAATAAAAACGCTGAAAATGAGCTGCAAATTATGTGGAAATTCAGAAACGGTGCAGAGCTGCTCTTTTGTGCATGAAATGTGGTATTTAGTGTATACAAAGCACTTTACAGGTGACAGCCATATACAACAAAGTCCAAAGACTGAGACTGCTTTTAAACCTTGAAACGATTTTAGTTTTTTTAAACGTTTAATATAAAATGAAATAGAAAAACAATTAAGAAATAATCTGCACTGTTTGAAGGTCACCAATCGAATGTCCTACACTGACCAAGTTAACAGCTTTTTATTAAAGGTCAGCGTTCCTTGCTTTCTTTAAAGCACACAAGATGCTCTTTAGAACATTCTCAAACCTTGTTGGCATAAAATTGATTGATTGTGGACTTATTTTGGATTTATGCTTGAGTGTATGTCATCGGTAAAGCAATTAGATCGGTAAAGTTCATGTTAGTATTTCAGCTTCAGTTCAGCTTTTCGCTCAATATGTCATATGTAAAATATGCAATATTGTCGCTCAGTATATTTATTATTAGTGAAAAAAATCCACAGTTAGTACTTGAAAATATGTATATTCATGTATATGTATATGTACAGATTTCCAAACAGAAGCAGACACAGAAAAAAACAGGATAAAACAATGTAATGGATCCGAAAAGCATTTTGAAGACCTGTGACCTATGTTTACCTATGTTCACTGACCCTGTGCCCTTTCCTAAATCTAAAACCCCAATATCATTTAAAATCTCATAAAACATACTATTATGAAGGCAAATACAGAGTTTTGAAATTAGTTTTGGAAACCATAGCATCTAATACAACTCGCACATTTCGATACGAGTGGCCGATCATAGGTTGTCAGCTCAGTACCCCCAACACCATACAGCACGATGTCATTTCTTTGCTCACAGCTGCTCAGGAGGTTTCATTCAGGTTGTTGTCTCTGGACATTCAGTGAAGCAGGTCCAACAGAACCACACCGGTGCTGCTGAGACCAGGCAGATGACAGTAACACAGCCGGGGTAGCTTGCACCTGTTGCTCACTGAGCACGAATGATGCTCTGACAACATGTCACAATTCACACAGAAAAGTATGAATCTTACGCCTCTTCTCAGCATCTGCACGACGGTAATTATGTCTATTAATAGCTCTTTGGCGGCACATATTTCAGTAGCTGTGAATTCAAACGAGTTTGTTATCAAAGTTCAGTTTATTTGGATGAGAGCATCAATCTAATCATGACAAACTATATATTAATAAAAAACATTTAACAAATTTTCATGATAAACATAAACATTTTTTTTTTTTATAAATTAATTAATGTTATAAAAAAACTTTAAGCATAAAACTGAAAACATAAATAGCCAAGCGATTAAGAAATAAATATTTGAAAAAGTAACACCAAGGCGTCCAAGGTAAAAAAATAAAATCTAAAAAGTCATGTTTATGATAATTGCTGCTATCAAAACACAGGATTTCTTCTGTTTCTTTTTTCTGGCCATGGGAGTTAGTACTTCTGATTATAGGAACAAAGCAATCTGTCAAACAAATTCTGATGCAGCACCATTTTCTGCCCGTCTCAATTAATTGTCTTCAGTGAGCAGCTCGCATTTTTTTAGTTGGATTTCTGGCAAACACATGCATTTCTGTTTGATGGTAAATAGCTTTTGTTTGTACTCATGGACACTAATGCAAACATGTCACGCTTCTGACTGAAAAGTACATCCGTGGAGGAAGGCGGAGGGGGATGGGATAGAAACCCGCGTTCAGACAGACGTGAAAACAATCTGAAAGCGTTAACAAATAATTGTTTGCCACGGCTCGCCACTTCCACATCACTGATCATGCGTTGACCCCATGACCTTTTGGCTTTTGTTACATCTTCCATGTTTGGAAAGACCCTGAGCAATTACAGCTCGCTCACATGATTGGTAAGAAACGTCGGTGATTAAACGCCTTATGGCCATCTGGCACTAAAATCCACAGGTTGGTTGCTATGGTACTGTGGACAGAAAGTGGGTGGATTTTTTATTTATTGCCCAATCTACCCACATACCAACCCCCTCCTTCCATTGTTCAGTGTGACATGCACAAAGACGTTACATGTCTGAAGAATCTCCTGTGAAATACAGGAAGTAGATCAGTGTGCTATTTCAGGCCCTTGGCGACGCATGTCAAACCCCAGCCTGTTCTTCACAGTATAGAGTAGATGACATCATTACCATATGCCTGACTCTATTTCAGAAATGTGACATTGAACTTGAGCCATGTGGAGGACTGAAGCTGAAGTCAGAAACAAGCAACAATCAAAAGGATTTTTGCAGCGACTGTGATATTGCTGAGCAGAACATGTTTCTGGATCAACATCTCTTGTCTGTCTTGTCAAGCTAACGGTCCAATAAAAATTGGGAAATATTTGAGTGATAAAACTAACCCCAACACTTTCCCAAAAATCTACAAGACATGAACCTTCCCATAGAACAACAGTAAATCTCTTGAGCGATGTCGGATAAATAAAATTTCATTCAAGAATTCATTCTGTTTTTCATGTTTCTAGTATTTCTTTTCTAGGAAAAATATATTGTTTACATACAGTTGTTTACATAATAAGTTATTTCTGTTAGTGGTATAGCTTAGATCAGGGGTTGCCAGATTGTATGATGCCATGAATTTACAGTAAATTACCTAAACACCTTGGATTAGATCATTTGTCTTAATAAAAAGTCTTGTCTAAACAAACCTGAGAAAAAACAACAACTTAATTTTCTTTCTATCTAAACAAAATGGTCTCTAGAAGAAGCAGTTGAGATATTTCTGCGATTTTTCTTAGATAAATTTATGATTAAATATTTTTTTAAGTTTAAATTGCATCTGGATGCATCATCTGAAATTATAGTTAAACTGAACCCAAATCCTGGTTAAAAGGGCAACTGGTGTTGTTGGATGCCAGGTCCTTAAATCCATTGAGAAGCTGAGATCAAGTAAGAAAAGGTCAATCATATCTTATAGTTATAATCCACTTGGCACTGTCTGGCACAAAGCCGGCAGGGGACGTAAATACCTGGCACCTAGAAACATTAAAGCCGGGGTACTTGATCATAATCTTACCATGGTGAAGAGACTCATCTGTGTGTGTGTGTTTGAGTGTGACAGAGAGGAACTTACTCAGTCAAGAGCCATTCAACCCAGACACCACAATCATAGACTAATGAAAAGCAGGGTCAAGACGACAGAAAATTGAGAAAGGATAAAAGAAAAAGAGAGGATAGATTAAATGAAACGGGAAGACATTCAGGGTCACCACTTGAATTCTTGTGGATGTTACTTTGAATAAATGCCATATTTATTTCAACATGACTAAAGACTACTAGGCTGGGATTTAGTTTGAAGGTCTAAGGGCATATCTTATTTTCATGTTTTTTAAATGTTTTGGAAAAACGTAAGGTAAAATGTATTTAATACAAACTATTGAGTAGCCTTTTTTAATTTATCTAAGTTGATCTATCAAGTCTGTTTTACAAAAAAAAAACAATAAGTCAAGTTTAACAAATAAACAAAATTGCCAAAAATAAACATTACAAATATTCATAAAACGTTTTATAGTGATTATTTTTTGGTTATGAAATGTGCACAAAAGTGCACAAACTGTGAATATTTTACATTTATATTAAACAAAACAGATTGTGTATCATCACATCCTCAGATCACACAAACCAAAATATGATTTAAAGTCAGACTAGATCTCTGCTGTTTCCCAGACAAATTTCAGTGCATATTATATCTTTAATTTTTATGTGGGTTTGTCCTATTAGTTCTTATTTTTTAATTTTCTCCATCCGAGTTCTTCTAATTGACAGTCTGAATGCAATACTTGTGATAAACTGTGACCTCACACAATAGCAGCTGTTAGCAGACCACTGAAGCATTGAGTTTATTCAGAATCCTAATGATATTTCACCATGTGGGTGCAAACGTTGTTAAAACGGTCGATTGGTAAGGAGGGGATTTTTAAAGAAAATATGGTAAGAAAATAGATTTTAAACCTTGATTTTTATGCACTTGCTCTATAACCGGTTTTTGTTTATTTTTAATCAAAAATTTAACAAATTGCTGATTAAATAGTAATTGTTTAGTGCAAACATGCCACCATTATATAAATATTCTGCTTATTATAAATTGCTATTTGCCTAGTGCAATTGACAGTGTTAGTACAAATAAACGGTGATATCAGTCTAAATGATTCTCCTATAGTGCCATAATGTTCAGCGCTGATCTTAATTGGCCTTTTCTTTTACAAATCTTTATTCTGTGTAGAAAGAAAGAGAGAGAAGGAGAGAGAGAGACGGATTGTGTAAGAGGCTTTAAACAAGCCACCAGTTGATCTGTAAGATTTAAGACATGAAAATCAATGGCCAAGATCTCACCGCTGGGCGATTTTCTTAAAGCCCTAATGGTGGATGAAGAACATTAGATAGTCTGCAATCATATATCTGTCAGCCTTCACCTCAGTTCTGGCCTGAAATGAAGCTGAAATCTTATCATGCTTTACATTTGGATGTTAGAGTCATTTAACAAGGCGAATGGGTACTGACACCCAAGCTTTTGTTGATTACGTCAGAAAGATGTTTATTACCTACCTAATGCTACACTGTGACTTCAGATTCAGAATTATGAAAAGTATTTAAAAATGGCAAAGACAGATCAGACGTGTGAATAAGCTACAATCTCATGCATATAGCATTGATTGATGCATTGATATACACATTCACAAGTTGGTCTGTCTTTAAAGGTTGATAAGTAAAACATTTTAACTCTTAAAACCCGACTGTTGCACTGTTTTCATCTTAAACAACATAAATATCCTACAATTTAAGATGACGATTCTGTTTTTTCACAGAAGCAAACACACCCTCTCATACACATCACCTCCTTTAAAACACATCATCTTTTTACCTTCGTCTAGAGATTTTATTGTTGCTGTGAATGACCTCTCATTCATCTCTCTTTTTTCTCCTTTAGCGTTTTTCTGTACGGCCCCACCATCATAAATCTTCAAAAAGACGTTTAGCCTCACAAAGAAAACGCCACAGGCCATCACCTGATCTCTGAACACCTTCCATGAATCAAACCGTTTAAAGTTAAAAAAAAAAAAAACACTTTCTGTCAGACGTAAAAAGACGAACAGCTTGAATAGTGAGACGTTTGCTGGCGACATGTGTGTGGTCACCTTCCTAACCTTTAATAATATGAAAATCCTCAATCTTACATTTAAATTATGTAACATTTTACTTTCATTATTATAGAGCATTGACGTTTCTGAACACCTAACAAGATCTTGGCAAGCTTTGATTAGCTCAGAGCAAATCACTATACTAAAGTGATGAAGGCAGTAATTACCTTGATCACTTTCTATTGTTCCTGTTATGATGGAATATAGCATTGAACCGTTCTTTCTATAATTAAAGCCGACTGACATCGCTAGTGAACTTGGATGTGCTTGAAGGTGACACCCTTTTCATAGCGAAACCAAGAAAGGGAATTCGATAATGGCTTGACAGCCATGAAAAACAGGGAGAAGGAAATGCAGCAGACGATATATGTGAAAAGCGATGTCAATCGATGAAAAGACTTTTGTCCAATGAACTTCATTATTTGCAGATTATTTAAACTAACCGCAATGTATTGTATATAGTATACGTTAATATTTGTAAAAGAGCTCAAAATAAACCCATTACATTGTTGTCGTAGACAAATTATTGATTATTTAATATCCATATTATTACTCAAAAACATCATTGGTCAACAGTCTACAGTGATTTACAAAAGAGATGAAATTACAAAATGTGCGCACGGGTCAGGGGACATGAGTAATTCTGCCAGGTTTCTTTATTAAAGTAATTTTTATAATTAATGCACTGAATTATCATGTTAAATTGGCATCCGTGGTAAAATACACATATTTTGAGAAGGTCAGAATATATAAAGCCTCAAAAGGGCACTTCCGCTTAGGGGACAAATATTTAAATCATTGCACCTGTAATGAATCGACCTTTCTGCATGAACTTAATCCCTATAAAACGCCTCAATGGACTCGCATGTGCAAAATCAAACAGTTCACGCATGAAGGTGGAGCGTAATGAGATGCAACCTTCTAAGTCTGTATGCTCCAGGGCAGACGTCTATATGACAACGACATTCAAACTTCCTAATGAGATTATTCACTGTGTCCTCTGTCAACAAACAGACAGGTTGCTGTTTGTGCTTCAGCGGGTCCCGCATATGGACATTCTGAGACAGGAGAGAAATGGCTGTTGATGGTTTTGTTATCAGTGTGCCCCGTATAAAATGTATAAACTTACAGCGGGGTGTAGCAGGACCATTTTTTTGTCTTTTTCCTGCTGTTTTCATTACCTGGTGGTGATGTCCTGCCTCGGGTGACATTTACAAACAGAACGCAGGGTACGAGAGCCAAGGGGATAGATTACTGCCAGAAACATGTTGTGTGTCTTTGTGTATCTTTGTACTTTCAGAGAATAAAGGGCCACTCGCAAAGCTTTTTGGGTTTCTGTTAATTCCCACACAATGACGTGATGTACTGTACGTGAGGCATGCAGCGTTTCCAGACGTCAGAAACGAAAATGTAGAAATTTCTATTTGAATTAAAAAGACCACAACCTGTACAACAACAGTAATTTGACACATTCATCTTATTTTAAGGTTTAATGTTTAGGCAATATTCTGAATTTAGGAAATTTTGCAAATTTTTAGTTAATGAGTTATATAGAATGTTGAATTAAAATGACAAAAAATTTCCCAGGCTATGTTAAAAATTGCCAAAATTAAGATGTTACACACCAAAATATATACTGCCAAGGAAAGTTATTTCCCAATAACAACCGCTCAAAACTAATAACACTGGGTTATGTGCGTACTGCAAGTGAACTTGACCTCGAAAATCATTTAATTACAAATAAATCAGATTTACAAATAGAAATATTTCATATTATTATTTATTTTTGTCTGCTTATCATATATGAGATTATATTACAAATGATATTTAAAAACATCATAATAACATTATCCCTTATGTAAAATAAATCCTGTAAATAAATACAACAAAAAAAAATAAAAGCTAACATCAATATTTGGTGTAAATTAAATAATTCTAATAAAAAAATAATCTTATTTGCTATAGAAAATAAAAATAATCTAATATTTTTGGAAATTATTAACATTTATGGGCAATTAATAATAAAATTGTATAATAATAATTAAATTTCTTTTTTATAAGAGCTGTGTTTACATTACAATTACTTATTCTATTTTAATTATGTGTCTAAATTCTCCTAATCCTGTTTGCAACCTTTTTCCACTCAAGTTTCCACTCAAAACGATCTCAATGGTGGACACGACTACACCTCTAAGAATGAACCTCCATGGATGCAAAGAGGAGGCTTTTTCTAATTGTAACCAAAGGGTGACATGAACTGGAACGAATCTGTTTGGGTTTTTATTTATGTACATGCTCACAAGTGCCTCCCTTCTTTATTGTGGTACACGTGCACACGATGGTCATTGTCATGGCAACCTTCACCTGTTGTTGCGAGAGGAGAGAATTTCAAACAGTCCGTTATCACAGATGTCGAGTCTCGTCTGATCCCCTACTCCGATCTGTCTTGCACGGTATAAATAGACCTGGAAACGTAGGAGAACGTTGTTATGACAGCCAAAAGAATTGGCTTTATATACTTTTATACAATGTTCTCTAACTACAAATAAGTTCATGTAATTTAAATTGACCCTTAAACTGTTAATGCCATTTAAAATGTGAATTATAATAAGTTCTTGGCTTTATCTCACCTCAATTACTAGTTTCACAATGATACAATGATAACATCAGCTATCAAACAAGCTATTAAACCTGCGGCTGTAGGGAGCAGATCAGAATGAGACAAATTCTTGTTCTCTTTTTATGAAATTGTCAAAATGGCATTTCAGTCTTGTCTCATTTTGCCTGTAGCTGTACAAACTAATGTTAAAATTTAAAGGCTTCACCAGTCATCAAACTCTCTCTAGAACTGTCTAAAAGTCTGTTCTTTTTTAACACGATTATCACGTCAGTCACAAGCAATAATGATCATTATAATGCCTATATAAAGTACAGAGAGAAAATTCAATTATCACCTTTTTTCTCCACCAGCTTTATCAAAATGTATGAATGAAGTGCTAAATTTTTTAACATGGACGCCATGAACCTTGACGGAGAGACTCGCACATGCTTCAGGAATGTGACTACAGCGCAAACTGACGTCAGACGATGCTACATATTCAAACCTCTACGAAACTCTTCGCTTGTGACATTTTCAAGGTATGAACTTTAAATAAACTTTGTCAAACGTGGAGCAGACGCAAATTCAGCTATAAGTGTCACTTTTGGTACATCAGTGAAACATATGAATATGATGACAACATAACATGAAAAAAGAATGAAGAATGAGAATAAGATGATGAATGAGGAGAAAGTCTGTTACTGTCAGGAAAAAATAACATGCCATATGCCGTATGAAAGCACAAAATATGCATACAAAGGACTTGAATAAGGTCACTTGATCATATTTACAGTTGCCTTCATCTTGCTGTCATTCTCTCACAGACATTACAAACACAAAGCCCTATTCATCTTCATAAACATGCCATGTTCAATCTTTTTTTCTCTCCAATTGCCCTCCACAGATGTTGAACCCGGGTTGGCAGCAGAACATTTGGGCAACATGGTCAATGTGACGCACAGTACAGACCCGCTGACGGCCCATGAGGGGTACAACTACTTTGCTTTGATATGTGGCGTGCCTCTCATCCTCATCATCATCTTGGGGAACGTCCTTGTGTGCCTCAGTGTACTAACAGAACGGTCCCTAAAAACCGCAACCAACTACTTTATAGTCAGCTTGGCTGTGGCTGACCTCCTGCTGGCTGTGCTGGTCCTGCCGCTATATGTCTACTCTGAGGTAAATACTTTTTTGTCTGATTTTTTGTCTCTAGATACTTAAAACACCTTCTCGAAAATTGTATCGCTCAGACTACCAATTTGCTAATTTGGCAGATGTTTTTGTCCAATTTGCCGGAAATCATCATGTTCTACCAGTTGAGTTACTGTATTTAAAATGTTATTTAGCTGATGTTTATCCAAATATCCATTTACATTTATTTCCCAGGAGCAATTGGGGTTAAGTGTCAAAATTGAGATTCATGGACCGTTTATCAAGAAGTTTGAACTTACAACCTTTACATTATTAGTGTAGATCTAAATGAAGTTTTTGACCTTTGCTTGACATAAACTACACCACACAACCGTAAGGCTAAAACCACATTTGCTTTGTACTTTTAGAAAAGATAAGTTCTCATGAATCTCATTAGTGTTGTTTGCTACCAGTTTGTCTAGGTGAAATGAATCATGATGCACTTCAATGAGCTATTTCTCTAAGAAATCTCTTTTCCTTATAATATGTTAAGTGTGCATCACAAAGGATTTGGATGGTTGAATGAGTTCAAGCTTTCATTTCAAACAATTAGAAAACTAGATGGATAAACACATACCATCTGCTCCCTTTAACACTAAGATAATGACATAAGATAGTAACTGCGTCTTTGGATGTGACCTTAAAAGTTGTTGTAGTGACTCATTTCCTTAAGTATGTTCTTTTAAACAGTTTGTATCAGTTTACAATAAACAACACTAAAAAGTTTTTTGATAAAAACTGAGTCAGCGAGTTGATTTCAGATTCCCCTAAACTGATTCGGTCAGATTTATAATCAAATCATTTTGTTCTGATTTAACCAATGCAGTGAAGTTGTGTCTATATATCTCTCTGTCTATCTGTGTGGGTGTTTCAGTTCTTGGGAGGCATGTGGACACTGAGTATGTACATCTGTGATGCACTAATGACCATGGACGTGATGCTGTGCACAGCCTCTATTTTGAATCTATGCGCAATTAGTGTGGACAGGTGAGACACACGCACCCACACACACACCTGCACACCCACTTCCACTGCTGTCTATCAACACTGGCTCAAACTTTCATTCTCACGTTTGTGTTGGAAAAGTTACCCAGCCTCACGATATATATAAAGTATAAAAAATTGAATATTATATGTTTTTGTTCGCATCATAATAATCAATAAAAAAAAAACACAGGTTGGGTCATCTCCACTCATAACAGACATACACTTTTACCTAAAAGAATCCTGATTTTATTGCAGTTTCTTGTGGTTATCCATCACCCTTCAGCTAATTTCTAAGCTCATCATCTCTTCTATGTAAATCTCACCTGTGAAATTCATACAGCGAATCTCAACAAACTGGTAATGTTGTCGGTCCAGCGGGATGCTAATGAAAGCGCAGTTCCCGTTTGCGCTCCTGAACGACGTGGTTCTGAATATCATTAATTACACAGTGCGCTGCATCACGTAAACAATACAAAGCGACTTCAAGAGGTCCCAGACCGAGGCAAAGCAGGGTCACCCCGTCTTTCAAAAAACCCACGAAAACAAAGAGAGCTCGTCTCTCAAGATGAAAACAAAGATTTGCGTTTGAAAGGATGTGGGTAATTGAAAAGATGATTCAGACTTATGAGGTCTCATGCAGTTTTAAATGATTGCGCTAGAATCTTCCGGCGTCTCAGCAGGTCACTGTGATTAAATATTAAACATGCATAAAAATCATGTTTTAGTTGTCAATCACGATTGTATGCATTCATATGAGCTTTCAGGACGAGTCTTCGTTTAAACTGAAGTAAAAGCAAGCGGATCAAGATGAGAACATTACATGTGACGTGTGATTGAACGCTGCCGTAAACAAATCAACGTCAGTGACATTTATTTGTCAAACGTGACAGGAATGGGTTTATTTTGTTATAATATTTTAGTTTAATATTAAAAGACAGCTATAAATAAATCATCTGTAGGATGAAATTTCATGAAATTGTCAACCTTACTATAAATAAATAAAGTTTTTTCCAAAGGTATTTACCATACTGATAATTAAATATGTGTGAGGTCACTCTTAAAGTACTCAAAGCATTTGTTTAAAGTAGGGATGTCAAGATCAGGTTTTTTTGCCCTTGAGTCCGAGTCATTTGATTTTGAGTATCTGCTGATACCGAGTCCCGATCCGATACTTCTATAATACATAAAAAAGAATAAAGAAGAAGCGAAGAAACAGATCCAGGATGTTTCCTTATTTTTATTCACCTTATTTTAACATTCAACAACTCTGTTAACAAACAGAGCACTTCTGTGAGGTAGCTTGAACAATCAAGTAATTAATAACATAAATTCTTCACTTTTGGACTTTAGTGCAACAGTAAATATAAAAAAAGTCTAATATAAAAACAAATAGCACCTCAACTTAAAATACCCGGCAGGCATGTGAACAAATAAAAAATAAAAGTGCCACAGTGTTTGCAAAGCCAGTAATGTGCTTTTAGGAACTGCACTCCTAACTCTTACTGCGCTGTGTGGAGTCAAGAGGTCTAACTCTGTGCCACCGCATAACTATAGATGTGTTAAATAAGTGAGAATATGTCGGAGCCTGTGGCTGAGTGGACGGCGCTCCAGACATATACAGTGCAACTGCGCTTCGGCGACACGAGTTCGATTCCCGGCTCTGGCATCCTTTCCTATAAAAAAAATAATGAGAATATATTTACATATATATCCGAGTCCTGATCGGGAGGTAACGTCTGATTCCGATCGAGTCTGAAACCACGTGATCGGAAATTGGGCCGATCATGTGGTTTCAGACTCGATCGGATCGGGACATCCCTAGTTTAAAGCATGATTTTTTATAGTCAGGTAAAGTGTTTTCTGTAAAATATAAATTGATGGTTTAATATATTAGTAAATACAGTAAATAAGTTTTTTCAAGTCAAATTTTACTTCAGGAAATTATGAATACATTTAAAGAGCTCAAAAAAACATTTTAAAATGATCCTTTAAACAAAAAAAACATAAAGGTGATCTAAAAAAACAGCTTAAACTAAAAAAATCTCTTCTTTTCTGTTTCAGGTATATAGCGGTAGTTGTTCCTCTGAAGTACAACAGGAACCAGTTTAGTTTCCGTCAACTGGCTTTAATAACAGCCACCTGGGTGCTTTCTCTGGTTGTGGCCAGTCCTGTCATATTCGGCCTAAACCAGGTACCCAACCGGGATCCTCACGTGTGTAAGCTGGAGGACAACCAGTTTGTGGTCTACTCCTCCATCTGCTCCTTCTTCGTCCCGTGCCCTGTCATGCTCCTCCTATACTACTGGATGTTCAGGGGACTGAAGCGATGGAGCTCCGGTCGTAGCCGGTCACATTTCCGCCGTGCCCCCAGGGGTCACAGCCTGTCTTTAAAGCTTGGAGCGGCTCTTCAGAAGGACAAGGGTGGAGTGAGGGAGAAGGTGGTGTACCTCATGCCTGGAGGTCTCAGTCCTACATCTCTATCCGCCACTCCGACTACTCCAGTCTCCTCAACCAGCCCGGTTACCCCTACCACAGAGGAGCAGGTGGAGGGTCAGACTCCAGCTGCTGAAAATGACCCCATGACCACCCAAATGGACAGTGTATCTGATGCGGAGAACCCTGAGAGGCAGACGGAGGATGACAGCGGGCGAGAGAACGGTGTGGGGAAGAACCATCGGTCGCATACGGGACGACGCCACAGCAAGAGCAACAGGGTTAGCGGACGGGAACGGAAAGCGATGAAGGTGTTGCCTGTTGTTGTGGGTATGTATATTATATTTATATGTATTCATATTATATTTTATTGTTTATTTTTTAAAGGTTTAGACTAGCTATGAAGTACAAGGTTAGTATGTTAGTAGATGCTCATTCATTTGATATATGTATAGCACGTAATGTTTTGATTGTTTATGATTTATGTGAATATAATTCATCAGGTCATGAATAAATGCATGAACGAAAAGAACTCAACCGTGATTAAAAAAACACTCAGAAACACTATAAATTTTCTATGATTTTGTGGGACACCTACTGCTGTCAGATTATTAACATGAGAATTGCTTTTCAGACATATCCTCTTAAGTAAAAAACACATATGGCTGTTTCCAAGGCGATGAAAACAATGTGAATGTGACCACCTTATGATCACCATTGTGTCTTGTACATTATACCTTATACAGAATGAAATTTGAGTATGAGAACAGTGTGGTGCAAATCAACATTATAAATGAAGGAATATAATAGTTGAATGAAATGGTTATTAAAACTGTAAGTGCCCAGTGTGAATAAAGTAGACACACTGAGCTGGAAATGGTTTGCTCTTTTGCAAACTGAAGTCTGTTTTGTCTCATGTTTAGTATCAAGCTACAGGTCGGGCCGACCAATTTTCAATTTCCAATAAAAATTTTAATGTTATTTATATGTTATCATAATGTTATTTATAAAAAATAACTAACACTACAAATATATATTAAAAAGTTTCTCACAATTAAAGAATTACCAATGTAGATTAGCAAATAAAAATATACAAAAAGGAGAAGTAGTATGTACTGCTAAAGCTGATCTTCTCATCCCCAGGTGTTTTTCTCGCTTGCTGGACTCCTTTTTGTGGTCCATGTGACTAAGGTGCTGTGCACGTCATGTGACATAGGTCCAACGCTGATCAGCGTGGTCACGTGGCTTGGTTACGTCAACAGCGCAGTCAACCCCATCATCTACACTGCCTTCAATGTAGAGTTCAGGAACGTCTTTCACAAACTGCTTTTCTGTCGCTCCTGAGGTTGAGCTATATTTAAAGGATTGCTTTATTGAAGACAGTGCTAAACTTCTCACTATTCATGACGAAAAATCCACCTAAACAACTAAATGTGTTATTTAAAATACCTTTTGATCCAAGCACACGGTGGTCTTAAAAAAGGATAAACTGGACAAGACCAAACATGATGAGGTGGATAACTGGACATAGGCAGCACTGGAGAATGTACCGTTGAAGAAAACGTTTGATGCCTTAGTTGACTGAACATTGTTTTTCTGGTAAAACTGTTGCTTCAATATACTAGATAACAAAAAAACTATTGATTTCATAGCCCAGAGGCATAAAACATGTGAAAATGTCCACATTAAGATTAACAGTCATTTGTGTTTGATATGTGGTCGGTATCAGTGTTGATTTTATAATATTTTAAATGGCCATTTTTTTCTTATCTTGCTTTTTAAGGTGTTGTTTGTATTTTAATACATATGAAGATTGGATGGGCAGTTTTTACTGTATATCTGAAAGATGATTCATTTACAGTAGATATAATCATTCAATTGACTAACTAGGAGTTTAATGGCTGTGTTCAGAAAAACAAAGCAATGCAAAAGGTACTCGAAAATGAAAACAGTTTCACATTTTTAATCAATGTTTAAAGAAAGATTTTTAACTTTATATAGTGTGAACCAAAACAGAACCAAAAAGCAATTGGAGTTTATAACAATTCTGATGAAATTCTCAATGGAAAACACACGTCAAGTTGAGCACATTGCATTGTGGGATACAGTATTGGTGTGTTATATGTCGTCTGGGTATTCTATGCATACAGATAATCTGGATACGGTTTACAGTAAACATAAGAGTAGCGCATAATTCTGAACATAGCCATTGACTCATAAATCTGAGATCTGAGAAAAGGAATGCCTGATTTATCAAACAAAACAGTAACAAATCGATGCCTAAATGAAGTCAAGCTGTCCAGCCTTGAAAGGATTGAAAAGCTCAACAAATTAGTTACAACAAATGGAAGTGTACATATTGCCAAATCCAGCATTTATCTGCCCAAGCACAAACAGATCAGTTCTGTTGCAAGTGTGATTCACAGAACATTTAGATGTATTAAGCAATGATAATAAAAGTGGGATTATAGTGATTGTACTTCAAAGAATTAGTGTTGTAAAAATGACTGTAATGAGTATTACTGTTATTGTATAAATATCATTGGTTCATCTGTTACTTTTGGGAGATGTATATGTTTTTGTCCCGCAAATACTATAAATATAAAGATAAAAAGAGAGATTCAGATATATATAAATGTATATATAAGAGCAAATGTATGTACTGTATATCAATGTACATTTCAAATAGCTGGATTTTAAACTACAGCCTCAAAGTGAGAAAATACATTTTTCTTTTTCTTTGTGATATATTGAAGAACAACAGGCTGCTAAAGATTCCATTATTATGCACATAATTTACTTCAACTCGCTTCTGCATAATATTAATAACAGTCACACCACCACATTCCAAAAATCACTTCACGGCATTTAAACTCGAACACTGATTCATATCTATGAATCATAAACAAGGTTGACACCGTGCAATGTAACACTATGTAGCCTGTGATGTACAGATTTGTTCTGCTGTGCCCTGGAGAGCTGCAGGTGGTTGACTGTTTCTGATATCATCTCAAAGCGTTTTTACTAAAGGGAAAGAGTTAAGGAACCATTCACTCAAAAATTAAAATTCTTTTCTCATTTTCTCATTCTCACATCGTTCCAAATTTGCGCTTAGATAGACCAGATAGACAAGCAGTCGTGCAGTTCCACCTCAACATGATGCTTTAACCCTCCATTAGTGATCTGCCTGTTTCTGTCCTATAAACACAGCTGTCAAAGCCAAGACGAGAGCACAACGAAGACAGACGGGGCAATTTGTGCTCTATACAGAGTTACTAAGCAGGAAATACGCATCAAGGAGAACATGGAGAGAATGTTCTCCTCTGGCAATCTGATAGCTGGAACAAGTAAACAGAGGCCTTGTAGGAAAAGTAAACAGTCAGCTGGCAGTCATTGTTTTGATGCGGTTTTATTCGCATTTAAAATGATCTCTCAGCAGGAAAACGCCACACGCTGGTCTGCTTAACCAGGGTTGATGACTCCTCCGTGCCTCATGCGGTAGATGGGTGTCCACACTCACAGCGGTGCACAGAAATAGATTAAAAGGATTGTGTAAACGCCGTGTGGACCACAGTGTAACCAGGGAAACAACACACAGCGAGGTGGAGCAAAGGCCTAGTACCATCTGAAGGGCAGGATGAAGATCAGAGATTTCCAGCTTAGCATCTAAACGCCAGTTAGGCTTAATAGGCGCCTCAGCAAAATCAAATGTGAAATTATCCGTTAATGAGAATCGGTTAATGATCTACAAATGATTTTCTGCTGAACTGTAGATGGAGGTCAAATATAAAATGTTTCATTATAGAGAAATGAATTTAACTATGAAAGTGGGGTAAACTCCACAGGAGATTGTTAGATGCTACTGTATCTTAGCGATAATCATTAATGAAAGTGATTTTTATGTGTTGCAGTCACACACTGCATTTTGCTGCATTCCAAAGGTCCAGTTTGGACCTCTGACCTGTGAATTTGTATAATGTGACTATGTATCGACCCATTATTGGAGAGATACACCACAGCGGGACCTTTTCAGTTGAGGAAAATGCTTCTAAAATAATAAAAATAATATATAAAAAAATAATAACAAAAATAATGCATGCAAAAATAAAAATCCCATTTTCTACAATACATATTTAAAATAACAAAAAACAACAATAACAATGCAAATACGTTGAAATCCATGTTGAAGTCTCAATTAAAGTTTTGCATTTCTAAAGATACTGCAGGGCTCCAGATGGCAACAAAAAGGGCAAAAATGCAACAAAAAGTTTTAACATTAATTTAAAGGAATCATTTCATATTTAAAGTCTATTTACATTTATTTAATGAGAAATAGAGCATCATCGAGAATCTTATGTTTCATTGAGAAGAGAAATGGACACTGATTCTTTAATCATTAAAAACCAATGATCTTAAAACTTAAAATCTTAGTCTTCATTTTAGTAATGCTAGTCATGCAAAAAATGAAACACTTTATTCAGATGTTTCAGTTTATGTGAGCACACTTACACATGCACACGTGTGCTGCATGATATCTTTGAAGAGCAGGTGTATAATTTAAAAGTATATAAAGGATGACCTCGACATTGCATCGTCCCTGACACAGATTTAGCCTATTGATAAAGCGTTGCAAAAGAAACTCGTACTTAGGCTTGATTATTCCCACCGTAATGTCATCATGACTCATAGTGTCAGTTGACACCTCTTTGAGTTTCTGTCATTTGCTTCCATGTTAAGTAAGTAAGACACATACTGTATAACCTGATCTCTCTCTTGATTTGTTTTTCTCATTTGAGCACACTTTCACTATACAGGCACAAGTATGGATGAGATACGAAAAGAAAAGTGGAGATTTAATTAAACACTTTGATATGAGTTTGTGCTGTAAGACACCATAGTTAAAAACTCATTTTTGAGAATAAAGTGCTGCAGGTCCTGTCTAATAACGCCTTTTATTTCTATTCTAAAAATATCCTAATGACCTTCGTATCATTAATTTTATCATGCTGTCTGGTCATGACCAAGGAAATGTGTGCTATTAAAACAACTGTGAGATTTTTAAAATAAGCTTTGAATTTTCTGGCAGAAATGTCTAATGTCACGCTCTCTATTTTTAAATACAACATACTTTTAATTAACCCCAAGTCCTACTTTTTCAAATGTCTGTGGGTGAAAGTTCAACATTAGTCGTGATTAAAATAGCTACTGCTAATGAGAAATCATATCTTCATATTGATCTGCGGTCACCTTGTTTTTATACTTTGTTTTAAACTCTTTTCACAGATTTTATTCATTATGTAGATACCTATAGAGGACCTTGTTGAGAACCATTCTTGAATCTTTTACACAACAGACACTATTTTTCAATGGTTAATGCACAGGCTGATATTAGCCGTCCCCCACCTTCTCACATGCTTCTAAAGAGTATTGACAGGCTGTTATCTCGGTCTCAGTGTCTAATTGTGCGCGTTTATCACAGGTGAACAACAGTCTTTTCTAATTACTGTGTATTTTGGTCCTGAAACTGTAGACACAGAAATACATTTTTGAAAATGTACTGACTATTTAGACATTTAAACGTGTCAAAATAAATGTCTTTGCATTGCACGACTAATTAGCTACTTATTTTTAATAAAGTTAGCACCAGAACGCATCTGTTTAAAGAACAGATTTCAAATGCTAAAATCATGTAGAAGAATATTATTAAAAAATAGACACATTGTGATGGTTAAACTTGGTGGTTTTGTGATTAGCTACATGTGTGAACAATGTTAAAAATATATCCACTAAAAATAACCAATTAAAAAGTAAATTCTTCTTCTATTTGTTTGCAGGTGCCATATGTCGAATGCAAGAGGTAAACAGAGAAACGTGTTTTCTTGTTACTGTGCTATAAGGGACAGGAATCCAACCATTACTATGCTTCATTAAACAAATTTATATTGATTTGTCAGGCAGTTAACAGCTGTTAGGAGGCTCTGGGAGTAGAAGCGCTTAACATGAGACGAGTTTTATAAGGATGTGTGGAGAATACGGTCAACATTGCCCTTAATTAACATTACTGTATGTGATATTACAGGATTTTTCATTGTAGTCTGTTTTGGGTTTGGATTGAAACATTTGTCTAAGAAATACACTACAGTAAGAGATCAACAATGTTATAAATATAGGAAAGATTTAGATGATAAATGAGTGTTCAAAACAAACTTTTAACCATGATGTGGCCATATGCTAATACAGATGAGACCTGTCTTTGTTAAAATGCAGTGTCTATCTCTCTGACTGCATTTATAATGTAATGTCTTTTCAGGGGTTTATAGCCAATCAGAGTTTTTGATTTGTTATTTGAGTGCTAATCAAGACATTCATTTAGGTGGAAAAAGATCGCGAAAATCGATGTTGGGATGTGTAAGGCATGAAACAGAAGGAAATGTCAAGAGAGAGAGGGAGGGTTGAGAGGGGCAGAAAGATTGTGGGCAATTTTAAAGTCAAAAACGACACAGAAATAAATCACAGAGTAATCAATACATAATTATACACCTGTTCTACAAGCTCACATGTAACATGTACACACACTTACACATCAATAGATTACAAAGCGAGCATAATTGAGCACTTTGAAAAATAATTCATGACTGAATGACTGTAGAATGTAATTGCTGATATTAAACTTTCATTTTGTGCTTCTCCTAACTGCCACAATGAATTATAATCCTCACAGAGGAGCAATATTAAATGCAGTATACTCATAACATAATTCTCTATTGGAGACATGCTAATATAAAATATGAAAAAATTTATATTGCTCAGTATTAAGCATCATTTGTATTCACTTCTGTCTTAAAAATCAAAACAGAAATTATTCAGCAACAAAATGCAATCACTAACCAATCACGACATGTCCATAAACCATCTGCAGGTACATTATAAAAATTTTATTTTGACCAATTATGTAATTCATGATGGCAGCCAATCAAAGACTTGCATACCATTCTGAAACAAAAAGTTAAACTCTTGTGAAATGTCTCTGTGCTACTTTGGGAATGAAGTTATGCAAACAGAAAGATGTGATAAAAAAAGCGTTGTATGAGAACATTGTATAACACGGACCTCTCTTGGGTGTAAAAAAACTAAAAGGAGCTACATGCCAAAATAGTAACACAAATGAAAAAGAAAAATATGATTCGGGTCTATTTATGAGTTTATTATAGCACAATTCTCCTGGAGCCTTTTATATAGATTTCCTTTGACTTCATACATTAAGCAAAAATCACACAATCCACAGTCAAACAATCAAAGAAGGTCATGAATATACAAAAGTGAGCCAGGATAAAGTCAAATTAAATGCTTTATTCCTTCTTCTAAAAAGGCAGGAAAAGCCAACTTTCCAGAGGCCAAATCCAAAATAATATTTCTCGCTTCAGAAATTCAGAGGTTTAAAAGTGCTCCTGTCACACATGGTAAAAAAACATTAAATGCCCTAAGTTTTGATAGAGGTCATATTTCATCGAAATAACCACCAGATCCATTCAGAGAGAGAAATATTCCTCGACATGTGTGCCCACAGTCTTATTTAATTGTGCTGCCAGCTCTGAGGGAAAGGTCAGTAGATCAGAACAATGGCAGAGCGGCCACTAAACCAAATCAAACCATGTGAGGAAATTGGCCTTTACGCAGACAAACGACAGGAGATAGCAGTGGACAGAAGTGAGTAGAAAAGACAAATAAATAAAGGAGAAAGCAACAAAGAAGTAAAAGACAGAAAGAAAGGAGGGGAGAGAGAGAGAGAGAGAGATACCTTTAATGTAAATAGAGTACTTCGGAAACACTGCCTCCTGGTGGTAATAATATAAAAGTTTTAAAAAGGATGAATTCAGGTAAATTGGCAAACTTTTTGACTGTCATCTAGGTTCTCAATTTACCTGAATTTGTCATACCTTATTAGCATCTGTACATATACAAAAGAAGAAAGAGGAACAGAAAATTTCCACCATATTTTACACACAAATCTCCCCTGTAGGTTTTTTCTGTCATTTTGTTGGTAAAAAAGGACAAAAGTTTAACAAAAGTTTTACAATAACTGCAGTAAATGTGCTACTTTAATCACCATGGTGGTTAAAAATCAGGGGGACCAGTTAAACCAGCTTAAAGCAGACCCTACAACCACACCTTAAGTCTGGTTTAAGCAGTTTTTCCGCAGCACTGACTATGTAACACATTCTTAATTTAGTTTTGTGTGTCTGTATCCACATTTTTACATGTAATGCATTTGTATGCATGTGCTATATGCATGTGAGTGCATGTGCATGTGCGTGCATCAAGACGGGTACACCTGTCAACCACGTCAGGAGCTCTAGAGGTGAACTCAGTCTAAGATCCATCAGTTCCAAAACAAACAGGAAAATCTCCAGTTGCCCCTGCCACCCTGCAGATCATTGCAGGATAACGTGCCTAAGAGGTGAGGAGTCGACAGGGAAGGACAAGGATCAAAGATCGGTGATAAAGGATAATTAACTCCTCTGCATGCCCACCGATCGATGACGAACATTCCTCTGTGAGGTGGAAAGAGCAGAACCTGAAGGGTCGTTCAGAGAATTTTATCTCTTGTGCACCTATAGATTCATTACCTGCAGTCAAATATAGGAAGTGAATGCCAAAGTGTTTAGTGACACCTAATCATAGCGCATGAGTAAGAGGTCTAAGCCAATTATCTCCCCTCATACTGCCATTAAGCAGTGGTCCCGTTACAAGCAGATGATCCTAGAGAAAACCTGTCAGTCTTTGAGAGAGAAAGAGGAATGAGAGAGAGAAAGTGTCTTGAAATCGTAATCCCTTGTCAAAGGGAATTAAAGAGTGTGTTACTCGCGTCTCCCTCTAAATGGTGATAATAAGAAAGACAGCAGTCTGAGGACATTCACTCACTCAAACTCAAGAGATAAAAGCTTTGGAATTTAGATTTTATTTATTAACCCAAGTAGTTATAGTGGTAAACGTACATTGACTAGTTCTTTAACAATGTCAATACTTATTAATAAAATAAAGATCTCCAAACCTGTTAGAAAATGTGCGGGCTAAGAAAATTCTACATAAAGAAAAGTACACTTTTTGTTAGTTGATTAGGAAATTAGCAGTAATTTAATTCTTGTAAATATAAAGCAATAAATTACTTGAATTGTAGATGATTTATACATTATGGTAGTATAAGTTATAATGCTTTTATTTGCTTTATTTACTGCTCATTTATGCTCATTTAAATACAATTAATTAATAAATTAATTAGGTAAAAATAATTTGTATTAATTAACTTATTAATTAAATTAAATTAGTAAGGATTTATTATAAATAAAATTATAAAATTATATAAATATAATTATTTTAAATAATATACATTTCATTTAATGTAATTTAGTAAAATAAGAAAATAATCCCCTTTAGAATAAAAACATAAATACATACAGTGTATACTGTATATACATTTGTAAAACATCTAAACACATTACGGAAAATGTTTTTTTTTTTAGTAAATATTTTTAGGCTAAAAATACATAAAATAATTAATTGTTTTTAAACATCTATTCTTTAACCAAATAGAATTACTTAAATTTTATTATTGTGATTTTGTGTTGAATTTTTTTGTTTTCACACATACATCTACCTCACAGCATGTATAAGCCATGGGGTAGGCCATTATACTCCAAAGAAAGATGTCAGACTGCCCCAAAGAAAATCTTAATTTAAATCATTTTGTGGGATTTGGAGAGAGTGCAAAATGAGAGACCAGCACCGTTTGCTCTCCTTGGATTGTGTTGGCGCCAACGCTCTGGGTTTAACCTCCCTCTCAGCAGCTAGAGTTATCCTGTCCTGGAAATGCTCTCTAAGCCCTCGCTCTGCTGTGTGTTAGAGCTCTTAATTCTTTCCAGCTAAACACATTCTCAACTCTCTCTCACACACACTTTCTCTCTCCAGCCCTGACTTAACAAGCCTGTTAAAGCCTGCTTTAGTGTTTTGTGCTGTGGCTACCCGCTGTCCTGTGTGGCACAGGAATCGGCCCCCCATGCGGGAGAGAGATGTGGCGAAGAACAGGAGAGGCCTACGGGATCCCCTGAGGTGAAAAACAAAGGTGAGAAAGATTGTGTGTGTGTGTTCTAGCGTGTGATTATGTTTCTTACACTTGACAAATGTTGACAACTCTTGCTTTCTTGTGTTGGAAGAAATTGGAAGCTCGCTTGCCCAGAAAGCCGAGGCTGTTCGCATTTTGTAAACCTTTTTTAGGGATGCTGTGAACACTAAACGTAAACACCGCTCTGATAGTGGTGTGTTTTAAGACAACTCATCAGAGATAAACATTAGTAACCAGCAGTTGTGCTGTATGTTCAGTGACATTTTTTAGAAAACATTCTAAGCAATCTGATTATAAAAGCATTTATTGGACTTGATCTTATAAACTATGACATTAAAAGAAATACGCTGTGACTACAATGAGGTCATTGCATTTATCATCCTTTATCCTTTTAAGCCATATTATCTGTATAATATGTCATAAAATCTTTCATTCTCAGCTATTTAATCTATTAGTCTTAGTCTTGCTGATTACAATGCTATGGCTAATCATTTCTAAAGCCACTGTAATAAATCTGATTCATCACAGATTCATTACCACTTTTCAAGACCACAAACAAGCTTTAGATCCACAGTTTTGTCTTTAGAAAAATCTTTAGAAAATCTCCTGAAGTGCACAGACATTCAGCGTTAAGTGTACTCTCTCCTCCGTGATGAGTGCTCTCCAAAATGAGATCAAACTAATTCAGTCAAAACAACGTCAAAACAACGTAACAACGTCAAAACAACGTAACTTGTCAACATTGCTAAATCTGAATTCAGGAGAGAATTCATTTTATCAAAGTGGTTTCGATCTGCACTCGTTTATAGACTCAGACACACAAACTTGCATTTTAAATAGCAAGCTGAGGCATACACAAAGAATATGAAACCATATTGTGCTGTAATCCCATAATCTTAGCTGTGGCAGACACCTACTTCCTGTTTCGCAGTAATTACAGTACTCGATTAATCCCTAATCTCATACAGTCTACACAGTCATCCTCAATGTAGCTGTAACATAATCATTGATGACATCATGGGGAAGTTTCAGAAGATTCAGTTTCAGCATTTTGCAGCACGCAGCAGTGGCCAAAAGAGATAATTAGGACATAATATTTGCTTTTAATGATCCTGCAGGTTATTGAAAATAATCTAAATATTTAAAATATGGTACAAAAACTATTGGTTAAGGAATTTGTTTTACGAAATTATTTGGCCAGGGAAAATCGTTTTTATTGTAATATGTATGCATACATATATATATATATATATATAATATATATTAATCTGTTTACAGATACAGTATACAGTAGTCAAAGCTAACGGTGGAAGTATTTATGATATACGTTTTTTTTTGTCTCACACACAGTTATATAAGGCCAACACTTTAGAATGTGCAAAAAATTATTAAGTATAACAAAATATAGGCAAAATATAAGACAGAGCTAAAATTAAAATATAAAACAAAAAAAATACTTGGACCAGTAAGCACCTACCTATTAACCAGAAGCAATCCTAGTTTGACATAACCCTAGTTTATATCTAATTATATATATATATATATCTACATTTAAACTCCATCTATATTCTATCTATTTTTAATGATAGTATAAGCATTTGCATGCTGGTTAATTCTAGCATACAGAATCCTGAAATATCCTCATAGGATCATGCACGGCGAGGTCACAGGCTCCCGTGGCGTCTGACCTCTGTAAAGCAGCTCAGATGTGAACTTTCCTCATTTTAGTTATCTCTACTTACCAGAACAGATCTGAATAAGATTACCTCGTTTGTTATGGGGTTGTGGGGTGTGTTTTTGACATTACTTGACTTTGCAATGACTTAAGAAGAACCGTCATTTACAAGCTTACCCAGGAAGGACAGCGCCCCCTAGTGGTATTGTTGTAACTGGCTATCAACCTGAATTCATTTGAATTAAACAGAAGATGTGCAATGCCATATGAAGGGAGGAAATGATCCTAATAGAATAAGTAAAAACTGTTTGGATTAGTTTCGCCCCGGTGATCAGCAAAACACTGGAGGTAAATAAAGTTCTTAGGCAGCTTTGCAGGTATTATGAGAGGATTTGAGAAAGCTCCATGTAGTGAGAGTATGTTTGAGTTGTAAAGATCAAAAGAGCATCCTGATGGTCACGTAACTGACGTCACTGCCAGACTGGTGGCTTGACAGAGGATGAAGACGTAATAAATTTTCAGTACTAACAAAGACCAAGATCAAGACCAAGACCAAAGGTCAAGAGTAAACAGGACTAAAGTGTAAACAGAGGTAAACAAACATCAATCTGTTTATTAAACATTCTGATGAATCAGTTTTTATTGAGAAACTTTTTTTATGCCAGAATTACACACAGCTAGACAGATGCTGGTGTGACTCAGTGATGTAAATGTGGATTGGTAATTTTCTGATTAAATTGACCTTTTGTTTTGAAATAGAAAGTGTACTGTTTATGACGAGAAATAAAAGAGAAATAAAATCACATTTGGAGTGATTTACCTTCAGGGCTTGGCATTTCTTTTCGCAGTTGGGACGTGGATACGAGAGCCCCGGGGAATATCAACCATGTTGACACCGTGGAGATTGTTTCTGTGCCAGATGGCACTTAATGTATTCTATCACATCGCAAAAGGTAAACACCATTCAGGAATGACGATCTGTTACAACAGAGAAAAATCGTGACTCTAATCAGTGGTCTGTGAAACGTGTGCATCGGGTGAATCGGTATTAAACACTAAATGAATCTATGCTGGTATCTGTCAGAATCTGAGAAAAATCTCTTTAATATCTTCATTTTTCTCTTGGAGAGCAAAGGGACTGTTTTTTTGTTTTGTTTTACAAATTAAACATAAACTACAAAAATAATACAAATATTAAATGTTGTTTTTAAAAACATCTTAAATTAAAAAAACATTGTAGTTTGGTACATTTTATGTGTATCCTCAATCCTCAGATGTGTTTTATTAAATATTCATAATGTAAATAATGCTTTTCACATTCATTTCATAGCTCTGTTTTCTTACTGTATGTCAACAAACAATAATACATGCGATCCATTAGGAATTAATACTTCTTTTGCCTTTGCTATCCATACACACAAGTAAATAAGTCAAATTATATATAAAGTTAAATGTTTATTTCAACAATTATCCATCTGTTATTGAATGATTTGTGTTGTACTGATAATCTAATCAGTCTCTCGTCTGAACAACAGCAAGTTTATGCCTCGGTGGTCAGGATATATTCGCCACGGTGAGAGAGAACAGCCCAACTGGAGAATTCATAGCCAACCTCAGTGTCAACGGTGACCCGGGAGCCAGTAGCATTCGTCTGTGTCTCACGGGAGAGAATGCTGATTGGTTCTACCTCGAAGGTCGGACAATCAGACTGAACTCGTCACTTTCAAAGACCTTGGATCGAGAGGTGATTAATCAGATCTGATGGATGTTTGCTTGTGGAGGAAAGCCAGCATATATTATTTGTTAAAATAGAAAGTGTTTAGATAAATATAAAGTATACAGACATTGACGTGTGTATGTGGCCTTATTATTTTTGTGGTAATTGACAGGTCTTGGGATCAGTCCTGATAGCTGCTTTGACGTGTTATGAAGATGAAACAATACGGGTACAGACAGAAAACATTTCATATATATATATAATACATTTGTGGAAGTCACAGACACAGTTTAGTCTAAAGCTGCTTTCTGTACAGTGCATTAATGATATACATTTTATTAAAATCAAAAACTTTATTGCCAAGCACTATACACTTTACATGTACAAGAAATTTGCCTTGTTATTTTGATTCATTACAGTAACAGAATAATATAATACTTAAAAACAGAAAACACATTAAGCATAAATAATAAAACTGTTTATATACAATTTAAAGCAAATCAAACTTACTCATCTGCCTATCCTTTTCAGATCAAATACTGTACGATTGAGTTCCTCATATTCTTTATTTTAGAGTCGATACAGAATCATGGTGGAAATATTGAATGAAAATGACAACATGCCACATTTCCTGCTGGACACCATTCAACCACGATACATAAGTGAGGTAAAAATGATTTCTGACTATTTTCTTTTTTCAGATTTTACACTATATATAGAATTATTATTATATATATATTATATTATATATAAAAATTATTATTATTACAACTCCTCTAACTGATAATTTTACACCTAAAAGCTAAAAGCCTCAAAAGCTATTGAATCCGTAATTATTATTATTATTATTATAAAAAAAATATGAAATTATGATCTGATTGTCTTCCTGCAGTTGATGTCTGTTAACTCCATGGCGTTCACAGTAAAAGCCAAAGATGCAGATGAAGACACAATCACTTACATGACTGATAAATCTTCAGTGAGTTACTTCTGATAATGACACAATAACAAACTAAATGCTAAATAACACATGCAGTAATGAACTAGTGTATCTGCAGTTGGTATTGACATTTGGTTTCAATATTGTCTATTGTCTACAGTATATAACCACATGTAAGCTTACAGTGGCCCAAGAAACTATTAGCATATAATTAATCATTCTTAAGGTAAAAATAACTTGCCCCGATGTCTTTCAGCCGGATGCCAGCTATTTCAGAATAGATCTGCCCAACAGTGGGATGGTGATCCTGGACAAACCGCTGGACTTTGAGACTAAATCTCAGCTGCATGTGGTCATATATGCTGTGGTATGTAAAACATTGAGGAACTATAAAACAACTGACAGAACCACAAATAAGATGTCAGAGGTTAACTCTCCTGTTTTTTCACATGGTTCATAAGGAAATGAATACAAAAGAAAAATACAGCACAACAGCTACTGTTACGGTGAATGTTCTGGATGGTGATGATCAGTACCCGCAGTTTCTGCCCTGCTCCCCTGTTTATGAAAATAAAGATCATACCATCTGTACCAACCCTGTCTATACAGTCAACATCACAGAGACAGATGAGGTATGTAGTTTCTTCCAAAACATCACTTGAAATGAACAAAAGATTTTTAGTGTGCAGATAACTGATTTAGTTGTGCTTAATTGATGAATGTTATTTGTTGCGACATAGTGTTTATACTCCATGTCAGACACTACTAGTATTGTCTAACAGAAAAATGAAATTTTAAGACTTTGTTAAGACATGATCTTTATGTTTTAGGATATTGTGCTTAATTTCTCACCGGGGCCTATTTTTGCTGAAGATGGAGACAAAGACATTCAGACTCCTCTGGTCTACAGCATACTATCAGGTATGTAAAGTTTCAATATGTACAAGCCTATAATGTCTTTCTATTTATCCTACATGTGGCATCGTTCAGATTCTACACCAGACACATAGCATCTTTTTGCTGTTTATCATAATGTAAAATGTGTTTTTACAGGTGATGATGATGGCAGGTTCATAATCGACCCTGAAACAGGAGAGATTATGATAAGACACAAAGTGGAAAACAGCCTTCTATCTCCTTCATTCAGGCTGAGGATAATGGTATGATCTTACAATATCTATGTTTACGAACAACAATATTATATCATGTATACATATATATTTATGTATATATATACAATAGTGTATTATATGTTCAATATATATATATATTATACACTTTAAAAAAATTGTAAAATAATGGGAAAAAAAGTTTATATTAATATATTACATTTTTAATATAAGTAAAAAATCTGGAAAATTCAGGAAAAATACATATTACAAAAATACAAAATATAAATTATTTTATATGAATACAGTATTTTGTGCCCTATTTTTTCAGATTTTTTAGTATACAAAGAGTAGCAGTATAGTGTTAAATCAATATGGAGGCGTTTCAATGAAAAAATTACAAACCATGTTATTACACTGATACATGCATATATTTCATAACATTTCATATGCAGCACAATAAAAAACCATTAAATGTTTGTCATATTCACCATTGTAAACTCTTAACAGGCTGCACAAGTGAACGACCCAAAAAAATATTCAGTGACAACAGCACTTGTGCACGTGATATCCGAGAACCGCTTTCCTCCTTATTTCAACAAGACCATCTTTAAAGGTTTCCTGATCGAGAACTCCAGTCCTGCTACACTGGTCACAACCTATGGGAACCAAGTCTTGGTGGTCCAGGCCATTGATGGGGACTTCAGAGATGTACAGTGAACATGTTTCTATTTTATATTCTGAATAATACATTAACAGTAATACATATAGTGTTAGAAAAAATAAAATAAAATTTGAATCAAATGTCCTTTTTTATGTTTTCCAGGGTATAAACCCAAGAATTCACTACACGCTCCATCCCATGACAGGCAGATATAAACTGTATGACATAACTCAGGATGGTATTGTGATTGCCAAGACTGACCGGCTAAGAGCTTTTGACCGTCACATCCTGGAGGTGACAATAATAGATGTGTATGACCTTTACATGTGCCTAGGCCATATACATACAAGCAGGAGCATCTACATTATCTACATTCATCAGCAACATTTTTAAACATCATGAAAATATGATAGAGCAGTATGGGGACTTATTATGACTTATTTACGATGTAGGGTTTCTTTTGTCACAGGTGATCGCAACAGATGAAGAATCAGGGGAGGTTGCCCATGCTTCAGTGGATATTGAAGTTTTACAGAGGGGACAACCAGGTAAATACTGTGAAAAGATCTCTACACTCTCGAAAATGTTGGGTTGTTTCAATTTAATGTTGGGTAAAATATGGACAAACCCAGAAGTTGGTTTAAAATAAATCATTGTTTCTTCTATGAACTCTATTGACAGTTCCTAGAAGTCCATTTGGAGAGGAACGGCTGTTTGGAGACATGAATGCAGGGATGGCTGGGGGCATTGTTGCTCTTGTTCTGATAGTGGCTGTAACAACACTTTTTATTTTCCTCTGGCTGGTCAAGAGACGAAGAGAAAGACAGGATCCAGTGGAGCGGGGTGCAATAGCCCTCGGAAAGCACCCTAATGTGGTAAGAGCTTCTTTACTCTTACAGTGTTACTAAAGGAACAGCTATTTTGAGCTGAGTTTTTAAATAACTATTATTTTTATCATTAGAATTATTATTATAATTATTATTATTATTATTATTATTATTATTATTATTAACAACAACAACAACAACAACAACAACAACAACAACAACAACAACAACAACAAACAACAACAATAATAATAATAATAATAATAATAATAATAATAATAATAATAATAATAATAATAATAATAATAATAATAATGCATTTTATTATTTTATTTTTATTATTAATAAAGTCCAAAGCTAAATAATAATAATAATATAACAACAAAACAACACCAAACAAAAACAAAACAACAACAATTGTTTTTTATATTATTAACATTATTAAAGCTAAATATTTGTATAAATATATTATATATGATAATATTTTTTACCATTCACAAAAACTAATAATGAATACTTTTGTAAATCATCTACACATAAGATCACATGATCACAGGCCAGCAATTGATATACCCATTGTGATACCCATAAAGACATTAGGATCTGTTGAAGGAAGACAAACTACAGAAATGCTAAAAACACAACAGTTCTAATTCACACTCCTCTTTAATTCTTCTTATAAAGACCTTAAGGTGGTTCCGGCAGGTAAGTACTTGACATTAAATATTAGACGTGTTCTCCAGTGTTAGTGTGTCCCTCTTGAAGGTGAGACGAGGAACTGAAAGTCATTTACTCTCTATAAAGACTGGTTTAAATAGGGTTGAAATGGGGTTGTGTGTCAAATTGAACTTCATAGAAATGGTACACCATTTAAGCTGGTCAGTATATAGAGCAAATTCCCTTGTGTTTGATGATCTATATACTGTAATGCCATTGTGAATTTGTTGTACTATCATGTAGATACAGTTAGTGCAAGTGTATTTGGATGTTTCTGTAGCTGTAGCTTATATAACTGTGGACATACATGCATTGCCAATCAGCAATGGATGGCAGCTGTGGAAATTGCAAGAAGACCTTACGTGCCCTTTCTCCGTGGTCAACAGGTCAATTCAGGACACTCCATGCCACTCATAGAAGATGCCGGCTACCACAATGAAGCGTACGTCGACCACGAAAACACTGGTTCCACTGGTTTGACTGGAAGGCACAGACTGTACACCAAAAAAGATGAAATGCTCCCACCATCAACCAGGACGTATGGCTTTAGAGGTTCTGATAGACCCACGATGCAAGATATGCTTCCCATTCTGGTGATTCCAGATATCACCACCTCATCTTCGGTTTTGACCAATGGGAAAGCAGCTGTGTCTTTTGTGGGTGAGGAAGGTCAGGGAACGACGGAGGAGGCTTTGTCCAGAAAGGAGGACGCACACTTTTTGGACATAAATTATAACATGGAAACGGTTTTAGTTCCTTTCCAACAGCAAGGAATTTTTATTACAGAAAATGATACGGAGATTAAAAACCCAGAGAAAAGCATTGAGGATATTTGTCTTTATCAGGACACCTCTGTGGGATCAGCAATGCTAATGAGGATTGATGAAGATGATGGTGATGATGATGTAAATCCATATAAAGTCATGCTCTCTGCTTTTTACTACAGTGATGATGAAGACACAGCAGATGATGAGCCAAGTGAATTAAGGCACTATTACAAACATGAACAAAAACAGTTTACAATCAGCCAGAAGGCCACTGGATTGGAAACTGAGAAATCATTTGAACAACTAAAACCAAATGAGAAGACCACAGATCAGCTAAATCTACAGCCTGAAACATCAACCACTGGACTACTAAGTTTTGTAGATTCTGTTGAATTTTAATCTTAATCTTTTGAATTATGAAAGTCTCTTTCACAGTCAAATTTATGTTTATAGATTTGAGTTTCTAGTTTCTAGTTTGAAGTAATTTTTCTCTTCACACTGGACAGGTAAATGTTGTGTTTTTGTGGTTTGCACATGATCAGCCTTAATTAAACACATTCATTCAAATAAAATCATTTAGAGAAACTGAAAATTATAAAATAGTATGTTACATTGTTGACATTTTTGATCCACTTCTTTTATGTATTTTAGATTAAGACAAGTAGTTTTGGTGTAAAAAGAAACATTTACACCATAATATAAATGTATGTAATTAAAATGTATATGTAAATAGGTAGTATATTTTAAATAAACATATATTGTGACTTAAACTTTTTGATCACACTGATCACATGATCAAAACATATAGTTGTTTTTTGATGAATAAATAGTTTACCACATTAACCATGGCAACATTTGTTAAACAAATGACTGTAAATGGAAAGAGAAACTGACAATAAAATAATTTGTACTAAAATAGTTGTATTGATATATTTGACCTACCAGAAATATAAAACATAGATATTCTGCAATATGTTGCATTTGCAGTTGATAATGATAATGTTGACATAATTCTGGAGCTTGACATAATTAAGATATTAAATAGTCAAATCAAGATAATTAGAGTTAAACAAAGGTTTAACTTGTATAACATGAAGCTCAACTTACTTTAAATAAAATAAAATGAATATATAATGAAAAAGTTTCTCATAATAATTCTAAATAATTGATATTCTGCTCTGTAAACTCATGTGTGTAATCTTTCTGTCTATTTGCAGGAAGCAACGGCACCCATTTCTCCTCGCCACGATCTGTATGAATAAAGCAACATCATCACAATCACAACTGAAATAGTGATTGTGTTAAAAGTTTTTAGAAACAGATCTCACACAGCACCTACAGGCATCTTTGCCAAGACCAAGAACATCATGAAACACTCTTAAAGCATATGGTGGTAAAGATACAAATGGCCAAAATAGCTCATAAAAACCTCTAAAGGCAGCAGGTTTTTAAGTATTATGCATTCATTTGGAATAATTTGTTATGTTTTGTGTGGAAAAGACACAGAGATGTAGTGTTCATTATATGAACTCTGGACAGCCACCAAGAACCGTGACCGTGGCAGCTTGAACATGTTGTCCATGTTCTTGAAGGACTTTTTCTGTTCTTTTAAAGCCATTTTAGTTACTTGAAATGAAAGAAATGCTTAACAAATAACTAAACTGTATTGCAATGCACTTTGAAATGAACTGTAATTAAAATGATAAATCCTCTGTTCATGAAAAATGTTTCTTTAGGGTACATCACAGTTTATCTACAGCCATTTACAGTTATATAGTAAAAATATGTCATTGTCAAATAAAATATACAGTGAAGAGTTATTTGAATAGTATTTTGATTATTAAATCAATAATAATAATATTATTAGAAGCAAATTCTGTATTAATAATTAATCGCAATCAAGACAATTTTAATCTCGCGATAACTTTTATCCATAGTGACAACGACCTCTATTAAACCGGAAACTGTTTTCACAGCTGAGACGTAAATTATTTAATAAGAGTTCAGTTGTATTTTAATTAAATAAAAAAAAATAAAAGTGAGCGAGAACACACTTTTGTTTGTGTTTATAAATGAGTGTAAATTAAAGCACCTTACGAAACCGACAGGAGCAGCTCCGATGGAAGACAGCGACTGCATACAAACCCTTTAGATGACTCACAGCTCGTATTTCTGTAAGTTACAAAAATCTGCAGTTCCGATCACACATGAGAGGTTTACATAATATGCTGTAATTATGTGTATAAATATTTACGTAATCTGGAAAATGAAAAGGTGCTTATTTAGTACGATAGTCACGTTTCTTATTACCAGAATTGTGTGTAAACATAGCGGTATTTACACTACAAACAGAACCGACAACTGTGTTCTTTAGTTGTATGAGAACGACCCCAATATAGACTAATCGCACTCTGTTTAATGTTATATGCTTAACACAATTATACTAGTTCATATGCAGAACAACAAAACGTCAGTGCTTTAAAAAAACTAAAACTTTAGTTTGCTGTGTTATAGCTCGTGACCACAAGAGGGCGCCATTTGATCATTTTTTATTTTTCACATCCCGTTTTAACAGAGAGAAATGTGAAGCTGCGTTTATTAATTGTCCTACATCTAATTGTAATGAATACACATTTTTAGATTAGTTTTGTAAATGTCTTCATAAACCTGAAACTACAATACATATCTTGCTGGGAAAAAGCTTCATCAGCTTTTACATATAAAGGTCCTAATCAGAGTAAAAAAAAATGTGAAACAAAATGTAATGTAAACGTAGAGTAATGTTTGTTGAAATGATCACACTGTCCACTAGAGGGCACTAATAGATTTTTGGGGCACCATTATATCCCAGTTCAATCATAAATCAGATTACTAAAATAAGAAGCCATATATATGCATATTTTTTTTAACTATGTTTGTGTCTCTTATTTTTGTATCTATGTTAAGACAGCAACATGTATAACTACACATAATTACATTGAATATCAGATTTTGGTATTGAGGTCATTCCTTACTGTATGAGCATTGTTTTGTTAATTTGTGTAATGTGCACAAGTGCATGAAGCCGTATTGGTTATTTTTGCTTGAGTAAATATGTGCGTCTCTTAATTCCCTCATGCACACAGACTTTGACAGAATTGAGAGAAATGCTGCCTAATGCGAGGCTGGACATGATCACGCTGTATTTAATCAACTAATAGTGGTGAGTGTATGTGTTGAATTAATGTCAAAGCTGAGATCCATTAGTCACTTTCAGTGAAGCAAACTCTGTCAGCCTTTAAAAAAAACAGCTTGACACAACTACACAAAGAAACAACAAATGTTTATTATCAGTTAAATAAATGTTAGATGAGATAACATGTGGCAAGCTGTTGATTACCACATCAAGTGTTTCTGACTTGTTTATAAAAACAAACATAAATTGTGTGTACGGTAATGCACGTACAGTGGAAATTTATGATGCTAAACATTCTAGAAGTACAATTCATGCATGCGTATTTGAGCTACTACTGATTGAGGCAGATGAAATCCTGGTTAACATAATTTCTGTGGGTGGATTTTCTGTCTGTGTAAACTTGCATACTGTATATCAGACTAAATTAACAAAGTTATTGAGACATTGAAAGTGAAGGACTGTACGCACAATATTGGCTTGTTTTTATAAAATGTTATGTCCTGTGAGAATAAATCAAACTTAATTTGCACTGACCTTCATATAAACATTTCTTGCCCAGAAACAAGACTATAACGTTACAACAGTTTATTATATTAAATCAGTATAGACATTATTTATTTAAACCAGCTAAAATGACAGATTTTTACCACTCAGTTTCACAGGTTTGAGCACAGGTAAGAAAGATGTTCTTTAACAGGCAGATAAGTGTTGATTGAATATCTGGGTCCGCCTGCGATCCCGGTCCATGACGGATGTGTGCGAGTACCACAGCAGGACATCAGACTGCCAGGCGGCCATGATGGATCGCACCTCTCTCTCCACCTGCTGCGGCCCGGTGAGCTTCTCTTGTTTATGTGCTGTGTCTGCAGCCAAAGTGTAACACCATCTGTCACCATCAAAGTCTTCTGTGATCTAGGGAGAGATGTCTGTAAGAGTTTAGACCAAAGGAAGATGCAATAATTGGCCCTTAACCTCAGATATGACTTAATTCTTAATAACAATTGAAAAGATTTGCATTTGCTTTTGTCTTGTACTACAGAATCTTATGGAAAATGGATAGAGAGTGCTGTGTGTTGTCTCAGTTAGTACGCCTATGACGCATACCCAAAGAAAGCCAGAGGGAGATTGCTGCTTATGCGAGACAGTGATTCAGTCCAGAGCAAATCACACATTATTCCACGTCATTTTCGCCCATTGTCATGCTGAAAACGTTTTGGGCTGCATGTCCACAAAAGCATTCTCCAACATGGCTTGTATGACATCCCATTTGATGGGACGTTTATCCCAGAGATCTTTATAGCGTGAGATCTGTAATCCAGAGCTTCCTCTTCTGGTGTCTGCCAGATGAGACACATCTGCTGCTCAGAGCTTTGAGACATGGACATCTGTCTGCAATCGAGAGCTGAGACGGTCTTAAACTGTATTTTATAAATGTCATTAAATGTCAAAGGGAGAAGTGTTTATATAGCATGGTCCAGTTATATGTTAGATCTTTCTCCTGTTTTATAAAGCCAAAAAACATACTTTATACTCAATTGCAAAAACAAGACTGCTTGGCTGGAGCATTCCAGTACCATTGACAATAAATCTGCGATCCATAATTTTTTGCCTCTATATCGCCATCTATATTTAAACCATGAAATTGCAGGTTACATTTTATACTTCCATATATATCTTTCCAGTGCTTGAAGTCAAATGATATCAGACTGCTGTTGTGTAAAAAAACAGGTAAAAAGATATTCTGTTTCAGTATAGAGTCTTCTTCCAGACCGTTCTTGCAGTACAGATTTTTATTTTAATTCAAGTTACGTTATGTAATCTTTAAGGTAAAGGTAGAAGCATCAGTAACAGAGGACGAAGGAGACTTTGATCAATGGACACCTGTCTCACTTTTCCTCTCTCTTTCATCACCATTGTGTCTGTCTCTTCAAAGGTTCAGATCTGGACTTCTGAAGAGCTGTTTGTTTATCAAAGATCTGCATTGATGTTGTTGGTTTTGTCTTTGATGAGTCAGATACACAAAATCTAACACTCTGAACAGTGTAAAGCTTTTTTTGTTTATGTCCAGTATGTTTGTCCACTACTTTGCTCACTTATGGGATACCTGGGGAACCTTTAATTGGGAGACATGAATTTCATGTACAGTAGCACTTTATTAATTCTGCAAATACTACGTAATTTGGCATGTTCTGCATTTTTGTGCTGGATTGGCTGGAATTGCAGTTTATTCCAGGATGTTGCAATAGTTGTTGACATTGTTTAGGTGAGTTGGTTCTGTATACAATTACAGTGTTCTAGATGGTTGCTTACCACACTACTTACAATACCATTCAAACATTTAGGGTCACTTTTTTTTAGGGTCACGTCATTCTTTATTAATATATCTGTCCATGTTTTATAATAATAGTAACATCAATAAAACTCTAGAATTCAACAAAAATAATTGTAACTAAAGAACAATTCAAAATAAATCAAATCTGTTATATTTGAGCATCTTTAATGCATCTTTAATGGAAATTTGCATGAATACTTTCTCACCCCATATCCTCTGAAACAGTATTTTCAGGAGTTTTTCATTAATACTGGGCTCTTACTGGCTCTTTGAAGTCTATTTGAAAAACATTGTTTAAAAACAAAATGGTTTTGTTATGAAAGATCGCAAAAACAAACAAAGTTCCGTTTATAAAACTAGTTTAAAAATATAAACATTCACCTTAAGATGAAAAGATCATGAGGAACATTTAGTAAAGTGAGCCTAAACGTATAAATAGTTGTGTTTATATAACTATCATTGACAATGTCACATCAAGATGAGGCCCTGCGAAGACTACAGATGAATTTAAACCTGCATTTAAAAGCATGCCTGTCAGTTTGTTACTCCCTCTTCTTTGGCACGTGACAGACTGTATGAAGTGAGCCATTAGATATAATAACACAATTACATCTCAGCTGCCTGGATAAACAGCCTGCCCTTCTGGGCTCTTATTGAATGAGCAAACCTTTACCAATGGATTCTGTTTTTGGAGATTAACTCTGTCCTAAAGGTCCAGTGAGGTTTGATTTTTTTTTTTTAAATGCATAAAGACAGAAGGTCTGGCAATGTCAGACAGATCCGCTAATCTAAACATGTTTGATTCACACTGATTGACATGAGTAATGATGTTTGGCTTTGTTTTTTCGAGGTTGAAATATGACAGGACAACATTGCCACGTGCCAAAAGAACAAAAATTTTATGTGGTTGCAGATGTCCTCATCATAGTTACTTTGGATGATCTGTAAATCTGACGTGTTTACCCACCATGCCCTGCTGACCGTAAAGCAGATAAGAATTAAAGGTGCTGTTTAAGATTTTTGGAAACCTAATAGATAAAAAACAGCTGTCATGTGGAGTACAAACTTCACCTTGTGATCTTTTTTTCGGAGCATGAATGCTGTTTTTCAATGGCTTTGACGTATTTTGCACATCATACTTGGTTGTATGGTAAACTGATCATAAGCAGAAGAGCATCAGCACAACATTAGACAGTAAGATTTGATTATCTTTCTGCTTGGCCAGATTCTTTTCTGCAGCCTGTCTCTTCCTCTGGTGTCCTGGTCAGCATGACTGCAGACAGGTCACATCAAGGTATCTCGTAAAAAAATCCTACCAGCAATTAAAACCACTGAAATTCTCCAATACCAAATTGCAGATGATTATTCGGCAGAATGTATTAATGAAAAGACAAGCCACAGGAGGCCATGTTACAATGATTTAATCATTATTTTACAATGTGGTTTATACAATCAGACTATTTAGAGTGGTATATCCATTTTTTAGGACTTCATGAGTGTATCTGTAATATCTTGAGGTATTAAACATACAGTAGCTCAAGTTTTTCATCTACTGTAACTGTTATATAACGTACTCAGTTAAAATGTAGATGTCCTCCGTTGCCTTGGTAACAATTTTCATGGGACAGATTAATTAATAAATTTCACCCGGAAAACCATGAGTAGAGAAAAGGCATGTTTTTGAATATTATTCTTTTAATATTCCTTCAATTTTCAAATAGATTAAGAAAAAAATTGTTATAGCAGCAAATGCTTTAATTTCCAAAAATAAATATTATGTCAAGCATAGAAATAATATTCTTTTGCTGTAAGGATCTATTTGTGGCAGATTATACATTATGATCCTAAGGCACAAAGTGTTGAGAAGGGCAGCCAATTAAAAGGGCAGAGATGCCCTCCGCCATACCCAGCTGAAGTGTTTCTGACATAGCGTCAGTTCATGTCAAAAATGATTGTTTTTATATGCTTTACAGTATAAAAGTGCCTACCATTGTTATTCAGCATCTAAATCAATTATTAGAAGCGTCACTAAACATATTTTTTCAGCTGTTTGTTCTAGTTTACTGAAATTGAGATCACATTATAAACCCAGTTAGCTTTCAAACCTATTTACAAAAAAACTTGCTCTACAGTACAGTAGATCTAAATTCAGGAGGGGATGGTGTCCTTGTTTACACATGGTGTCCCAAATAAATGGCCAAGATCCCCAAAACACTGCATTATTTTTATGCCTTTTGGATACTATTTCTGTATGGACCCACACCTAAGGAGCTTATAATGGACATTTATTAGACTGACATTAAATATTAAACACGACCATTAGTTTCCATGACAGAAACTGAGCATAAGGCTGATTTTAGCCTGCCGAATGACTGTGTTAAAAATTCAAGCAAACCCAGACTGTTACTGAGTTAATAGAATTATACACCCATTTTAGTAAATAACATGCAGGTATGACAAAGCAAGACTGATGCTGTATTAGTCATGGGTCAGGGGCCTTTACAGATTGCGAAACCATTATAATTTTTCTGGGTTATTTGCTGATTTTATTTTGACCACATTAATTTCCAGCACACAGTTCTGTTCATTCTTTCCATGTTTGCATTTATATTTTATGACTTTCAACAATCATCTGAACAATGAACCAAAATGTACTGCAGTCGATCCCCCAAGGTAACGTTTGTAAAACACAAATTGGCAACAGAAAGGGAATCATCATTATGGGGGCTAAAACAGAATAATGCGAAAAGTATGAATTACCATCACTCCAATTTGATCCATCTCATAAATGTCCCTCATGGAAAGGATGAAGCATTTATGGGAAACCATGAGAAAACGTGAAACTATGGCCATGTTTTACCCTGCTATCATCTCTGCCTCCACCGCAATTGTACCGTTCCCAAGTGGCAATAAAACCCACCTGCATCACTCGGTGTAATCCCAGCAGACAGATCCATAACAGTACTGTTGTCAGTAAATGCACATTTCTGTTTCTGCCATTGCCTGCCTGGTTGGATGAGGTCATCGAATAGACTTGAGTAGAAGTAAGCCTTTCTTTCTTCTTTTTTATTTACTTCTTGCAATTCCGATCCTTGCTCTTTTTCTGCTTCTCCTTCCATTTTGTTGCTGATTTACTCTATATTTCCTCCTTTCATTCATCTCATGCTTTTGTAAGATTGTGTCCTCTTCAGCTTTTCTGGCTGTAAACAGATAGTGTTGTGTTGCTAGGTGATGACTGAGATGAGTTCATCTGTGGATAGCGTGTACAGTGTTTGTCCAACCTGTCTGTAACTTGTGTCCTGGGGGAAAACCACAAAATTTTAATGGCTCTGTGAACATCAGAAAGAAGTGTTTGCTGTTCTGTCCCTGTAAACTGTAAAATTATACGATACTGGAGGAACCGTTTGAGGTTCTGTACACTGCCAAGGAAAAGTGCTTAAGGAACCCATATAAGGAACCCATACCTATACAAAAACTGCAAAGACTGTTAATGGTTCCTCAGAGAACTACCTTTGTAAAAAAAAAAGTTCCTTGACGTCCTCCTGATGGTTCTGCCGGCGTGGCAGTGTGAGAACTAAGATTGTTACAAACTAAGATTGTTGCAGTAAGTTTTGCAGAACCAGACATCAGTCACATTGTTGTCTAAAAAAGTTATGTATAAAAAACATGAAATACAGTCTGATGCCGTTTCAACAACAATTTGTAACTATCCTAGAATTTAGCGAAACTCTCAATTGTACATTTTGTGTCAGCAACTCATAGAATTGAATTCTCATTAGATCAAGTTGTCATGCTCTGTGTCACTTTGACTGACATTCTGCTCTTTTGGTTTGGCTTGTGTTGGATGTTGCTTCTTGCAACATCCAAAACCACTAATCTAACTAAAGCCCTGTAATCCACTTAAAATTAGGTTATGAGGGTGCTGCTGGATCCATGAGAAAGCTTTTATGAGAATGAGCTTCTGTCTTCATGTACTGCCGTGACCCATGTGTCTAATAAGGAAACAAAAACACTTGATAAATGAGACACCTCACTGAAAAAAGGAAAATTCTCATGCAGATGGAAAATGGATCGATCAGTTTTGATCGATATACATCCTATAAATGAATGTCATGTTTGTTATCTATAATAATTATCTCTTGTTTAATATATATAATCTGTAAGATTTTTATAGATGTGTTTAGTGGATGCTCTTCATTGTGTTCCTTCGCTTTTGATTCCTCTCATAGGTGCTAACACACACACGTGCAATTCCTCAAATACGCCCAAGTGTAAATCCTCATATTTGCTTAGATCAGACTTTGCCTCTTATTTGATCTGTAAAAGCATCACTCCAGAGAGCTCAGCTGCATCCAGACAGCAAACACTGCATATCCTTTCATAACACATAAATCTTTACCGTAGAGAGATCTAACCTGCGAAAGTTATTAAAATCTATTTATATGACATGTTTTTCCTCATTTGAATTTACTTCTGCACAGTACATATTTGACTAAAGTTGGGTCCATTGTTGATTTTTGTGTCACTTTAGCGCAAAGCTTGTGATTTGTAGATGATCATGTGTGATTTTTGTGGTACATAATGTTGTAATTTTATTTAGTTATTTGTTACTTTTGTGTGACTTGAGTGTAACTTGTAAAAATGTATTAAGTCTGTTGACATTACTTTTTAGTTTGTATTTTCTAAACGAGTCAAGATCATAATCAAGATGAACTATAAATCGTATAACTGTTTATATAATTATTTATCTTAAGGTAAATACTAATACATCATTTATATAAAAATGTGATTGTAAAATTTAAAAAGTGTATAAGGTTTTATGATTTATTTTACATTTAACTTAAAAATGGGCTTTTTAATGTACTGAGTATCACTGTACAGCTGAAAGCGGGCGGTTCAAGCTCCTTGTATGGAGCTGCACGCGTGATGGAGGAGGAGGAGGAGGAGGAGGAGGAGGGGGGCTGTGGAAACTGATCTGCCACGGAGCGCACAGTCTAAAACAGACTCTATAACGTGCAGACGCACGGAAACGCCCCACTCAGGGTTCCCCATTGAGTCTCCACGTCTCTGGAGATATAACTGAACGAGAAAACTATAAGCAGAAGTATCTGGGAGGGATCGAAAGCATCTGGGATTTGTTTGTGGAAGTAGCGCCGATGGCGGCTGCTCGGCTTCTTTATTGAGTAATAGTGGATTTAGTGGGAGAAACTCGTGTGTTGGATGTCATTCAGAATAATGGACGCGCTGAAATTCTCCGCTGCTCTTCTTCTTGTGTCTTTTTTCAGCTTTGGAAACGCAATACAGTTTCCCGACTCTAAAGTGTAAGTAAAACTTGTGTTGGCCGCAGCTGTTGCAGTTGTTGGTGGCATCAGCAGCGCGTTATATGAAGTTTTTATACTGTAAAAAGGCAAACGGAAGATGTTGCGTTCTGTGCTAGACGTCCTTTGCTATTGCTTTGCCTTTTAACGTTGAAGTGTTCCTATAATTCAGTTGGTGGAGTGTTACGTTACCAACGCAAAATTACGCGTATACCGCGCAAAAGTTACGCGTCTCGTAAATGGTCAAATATTTGTGCCTTTCAGTCAAGCGCGTCGCGTTAGTTTTAACAACAAAAAAACGCAACAAACTTGTAGCCTATTTACCGGGATACTTCACAATAAACTAACTAACTAATAAACTTATTAACACACGATCTCTTTTTTTATTAATGGTAATTCAGTCAGTGGTCACTTGGCCTTTTTGCGCTGAACTTGACATACGACCACTTAAAATCTTTACGCAACACCTATGCATATATATCTCTTTAAGCTTGGTTGTTATTGCATGCTCTAGTGTTTTATAATAAAGCTTTTAGTGACAGACATATGTCTTTATGAACTGACGCGCAGCACCTGTGACGTGCTTGAGCTATTTTGAGCTGGATGGACTGTCACCTGTCTGTATCATGTCAAACTCTAAATGTGACACACATCAAAGCGTCTGTTTTGTCGCATGTTGTTGTATAATCACATTTTGTTTTTTTATACCTTGTTTATTCACACATTTAGTTGTTTCGAATACAACAATTAACCATGCGGCTATAATAACAACAGTCTTTTTGGTTTTATTACCAGTAAAACCATAGTAGCCGCAAAATTTAATTAATTTATTTATGTGATGATCGATTTAAACGACTAAAAATCCTTAAAACATGCAAATTCTTCATGTTTTAACAATATTGTATTCATCAGACTCTAATATTAAATATAACCGTATGTTCACAGATCGCTGTTTCAATACAATAAATACCCCATTTGCTGGTTCTAAAAAGTTGAAAAAGTGGTTTTCTTTGTTTGGTGCGCTTCACCACATCTTAAAGCTGATGTAAGACCTCCCTTTAGCAGACCTCCCTTGACAGAATCAACACAAGAACGGCTCACGGCATAGAAACAATCAGCTGTCAAAAGCAACCAATCAGATTCATAGACACAAGACATATATACATGACAGTCTGATGTTCTCAGGCCTGTGTGTTACCTGTCAGCCATGGTTCCATTGTTACGTTTTGATCAAACAGGTTAAAGTCAACGTGAGATCATAATAAGCTGAATTTACTTTTATCATGCATGATCCTGGTGTTTTTGTGCGTGATTCATCTGTGCATATTATTATATACTTGCCTTTTACCTCTCATCATCACCACTTATCACCATAGTAGTTTCCTACTAAAATAAAGACCCTTCTTACATTTTGTCCATTTTTACTTACTTTAGAAATACTTTAGATGACAGATCTCATGTTGACATGAAGGTATTTGACTTTAAGTTTAGCTTTCACAAATCTCCTTCCATTAAATGTCTCATGCATTTGTTTTTATTACTCTTCTCTGTCCTTCCTGTCACCCCTCTGCTTTGCTTCATGCTCCTCTGACTCGCTCTCCATCCCTGGCACTGATCGTCTTTGTGCCCAAGCCCTAACCTCCTAATGCCAAAGCCTGTCTGCTTCAGATGTTCCATGACTGCACTCCTTTTTTTTCTCCAATCACCCCCACCTCTTCATACTGTCTTCTGGCTCTTGCTGTTCTGTGAGGCAAATGATTAATGTCCTCAGATCTGAATCTTACGTCATCCGTTCCAGCATTGAAAGCTCCTTGTGACAGGCACAGCGCAGGTAGCGGATCTGTGCTTGCTTACTGTTATTAAACTATGAATTGTCAGTTTTGTCGTCTATGAAAGTGTCATCCTTTTTTCTCTTTTTTTATTGGACTTAGTTCAAAACATTGGTCCTGTCCCAAAAGGGGCATTTGATGTGGTCTTGCAGTATCGTGGCCTTGGATCACAAGCGTGTGTCTGTGAAGTCCCCCAGACCTAAGTAGGGTGTCAATTAAGGTTTCAGAAAGCACCCTCGATTCACCCTTTTTTTATAGAAGTGTATAGATGACATAACGATCAATTAAGTATAGACCAAGTGGAGCGCCACCATTTATTACAGAGACATTGAGTGTGATTTACATAGCACATAAATTCTGCTTCGTTCATGTTTTTCCTCATGTTTCTGGGCTTCATCTATTGGATAACGGTGCAGAATCAGTCAGCCGCTCCTTAGCTTAGATTCAAACGTTTTCGATGTGAGATTCTATGTCCTGCACTTGGAGTACAAGCATAATCAGATTTAACACTTAAGCAGTTCAGTACAAGGGCCTTTCCCGTTACTAGGCTTTTCTTCCCATCACAGAAAGCAGAATAATGGTTACTCACCCTCTGGAAATCAGCCAGCCCACAAACATCACAGCATGGGTTTAACTTTGGACTAAAACCTTTGAGTTGTGTGTATTCTTGGTATGGAGGAAAATCCAGACATAGTGTGTTATGTTATACTGTTGTGTATATGTTTTACTTTATTTCAGCAGGGAACTTTTTTATAGGTATATATTGCATCCTTTTCAGTTTTCCTCGACAAGCTAACTGGAATGTAAATTGCTTTCATCTGGTATAGGCTGGTTAAATGCCCATGCCCTTTCTTCACAGGAAGCACATTTTCACCACTAATAGTATTATGTCTGTACAGTGCAGAACTGTACAGGTGGAAAAAGCCAAACAGTTAATATTGTTTGCATTTACAGTTAGTGTGCTGTTTCCAACAGCACTAATGGAAAATTGCTCTATGGACACATGTGCTGATGAGTGAATCCATTATACTCAAAATAACAGATCAATGCTCTCTTCTGGCTTTTTCTAAGAGTTTGTGGCTTTAGAAAGGAGGCCTAGAGACAAAATATTGATACCCTGTAGCTCATTACTATTGCGTCAGAGATATTAGTGTTTATTCTTTCATGTCTTGGTTTCTATCTAACAATAGGTGCGTACAATGTATGGCATGTTCAAAGTCACTCAAATTACATTTCTTAGTTTCACATGCTTGAACGTGATCTAGATCCTTTACATTTCTAACTACATTAGGTTGCTGCCACGTGGTTGACTGATGGGATTTGTGATAAAAGATGAAAGGGTGAGAAAGAGAGAAGGGTAGATGCGCTAAAATGGTCATGAGGAAATCCTCAGAGACTTGTACATTTGTTTGACAGTATTTTTTTGGATGCATGCTACATTTTATGTAGGCCTGACCTGGCTGTCGAGTTGATATAGCGGGTTACTGAATGTGTGTGTTGCCATGGTTACTGTTTAGGGTTAAGTTCAGATTCAGTAGATTAGGGTATGTTTATGTTCAGCCCTTTTGAACTTGAGATATCCTGACACAGACATGCAGCTTAGATGTCTGTTCCTGAGACCTTTACTGATGAGACAGACAGAAGGAAGGAGAAAAACAGAGACAGATGAAGGAGAGATATATTTGTGGAGACAGTCAAGTATGCCAGAGGAGATTACTAATGTGTAAAGAAATCCTATACTCTCCTTGATGGAAACACACACATTTTTAGTGCCGTTTTGCAGGATTTTTCAATATCAGAACCTGAGATAAACTCAGCCAGAGAGAGAGAAATAGATTTTAGATGCTCTGACAGAACAAAATCTTCCTTCATGATTTCATTCATTACTTTCCAAGGCAGTTTCATACCAAAAAATTTGGTGGCAAAGCCCCGATTTCAAACGTAATTGGCGTGATAACTCACTGATACACCCTGGCCTACATGAAATGAGGGCTTGAAGGCACATCTACGCAAGCCTGCTCAGTTTTAACAGTTTCTAATAATACAACAGGCTGTATTAGGAGAACATTCCTGGGCGTTCACAATGTCACAGTGACTTTGTCTGGTCTCCGGCCCCTCCCACCTGCAGCACTAAGAGGTGTATATAGCAGACTAGCACAGTTTGGGATGCCGGTGGGTCACAGCGCCCCACTGAACATTCCACAGTGTTCTTGAATTTGAGTGTTATACAGTAGCTGGTTTACACAGCTCGCACCCATTTAACCAACCAACACACCTTAACAGACGGAGGGGTAACACACTTCCCTGCACACTGAAGGGTTTGGAAGAAAAACCCATTTAATCCCATTAATTGTATATTTTATATAGTTGCATATATCAGTATTCACACCTTTTTAGTATTGCATTACTTAGATTGCTCTTTCAAAGATTAGAAGACTTATTTAATACTCTTGTTATGTAAACTTTAGTGGGCTCTACTGTAAATATCGGTTTACAGTACTGCACAAATGTTATGGTCAGAAAAAGAGAAGAGACGGGAGAGTGTGAGTGGCAAAAATAGAGCTAAGAAAATGCGAGAAAGAAATCGTGCAGAGAAAGGTGTATTGTTTACTTTTGCTTTGTTATGTCAGGAGGGTCTCTTACCAGCTTTTCCCTAGAAACATAATTAAGTCCATCCCAGTTCATCTGTGCTGTGCTCTACTTAAATCACGTTTTATAGTGGAAAAATATGTAAAAATTATGATCTGCTAAATGATCTCATTGTCTGGACTAAAAGGGAAGTTTATTGCACAGTAAGAAATATTTGTGGCTTATCAATTTTCTTTTGAGAATGTCCTTCTCACTGAATAGTGTGAAATGGTATATATGATGATATATTTGTGGAATTTCAATAAAATAAGATAAATTACATAAGGGTTTAGAATGATTACATATAATCAAATAAATAAATGGTCTATTTTATAAAAAGGGTCTATTGAATATAATTGTCTTTGTGTATTTTGGTGTGCTTCCATCAAGTTTAGTATCAATGCAGTAACACCTTTACGTTATGTACACGTGAGGTAAAACAACGTTTTTAATTTTTGCACCTGTTGAAGATTAATTCATAGTGGTACTAGTAAACTGTAAATAAATAAACATGTCTTATGTTGTGCATAACAAACACCACTTAATAACAAGTTACTTACTTGTCTTGACTTGTTTTTCCCTTACTCCAAATTTATTTGTTGCTATTATTTGTGAACAGTGTAATCCAGTCCTGCTTACTAATTGCCTTAGTTTACAAATTTATCTACAGCTGTGTAAACAATATAGACTAATTTGCCCAGCCCTGGGGTGGTTTGTCTGCTGGCCATAATGGGAAAACTGAACTAAACTCACTAAACTAAATTAAGACGAACGAGATGACGTGAAAAAAGAGAAAAGGGTTGCGATTTGCATTTGTCTGTATGTTTTATAGAGTTGATGGGGTCTGAAGCCAGAGGTCAAGATGCATTGCTCTTGACTCATATGCTTTTTTTAAAGGTGCTTGATGTATTGCTTGCTGTGATTCGTTGGATATCTCTCAGGATGTTGACATTGTGTGTTGTTTGTTCTCACTGTCTGTAGCTCTGATTGCCTTTTTGTTTTCTTACACCAAATGTGTCTCTTGATGCTTGTACTGTACTTTAAAGAAGTTGCACCTGTCACTCTGACCTGTGACCTTTTGTTGTTGGAAGCTTTAGATGTCCAATGTGAGGCCACTTGGCTCAGATTTTAACAACCCTTATATCGCTCAGTCTGGTCAAGCGATGACATGTCACAGCAAAAAGCAGTTTGTCTCTTCACACAAGTGAAAATGCTGCATGACACTACAAAATAACAGCCAGTCAGAGGATTTGGACCAATGAGATGTTTATTTTCTCTCTCTGTTTTCTCAGGATGCAAAAACCAGTCAACAACACTTCACCAAAGTTCACTTAAATGGATTGTTTCAACCAATTTCCCAATGCAATTCTCAAACATATCTTGTACAGACTGACAATTACACAAGGAAATGAAGTTTGGGTTATTGTTACATAATGTTTTGCAGAGCGCTATGCCCATGCTTTCCTTCTCTCCTGAGGATTTAGATAGGGGGAGGGATCAAACGGGATCTTATCTCAATTTTCCATTTACTGCTCCAAGTTTCCGTCACCACATCCATATTTCCCCAAGCTTGAGCTTTATTGAACATTTGCTCTGTGTTTTGGTTTCTCTCATGTTTATGATCATATTATGGTGACTGTATTTGTAATTGGTTGTTTGATGTACTGCTATTGTAGTATTAAAAAGAGCTTTTTCTGAAAGTTCATTAGCTAAATTAAGAGAGACTGGCAGTCGATTTATGTCTTGGGGGCACAATGTTTTCCACTTGTAAGCAATAAAATGATTAGTTTTGATGATTCACTGTAGCAGATCTCAAGAGTGTCTGAGCTAAAGTTGTTTTGTAAAGCTTTAGATACAGCAAGAAAAACACACATGAAGTCTAATGTATCTCAATTGTTTCTCCTAGAGAACAGTGCGATTGTATAGAGAGCTAATAGAGACTGCCTAAACTTTCTGATTCTCATGTTTTTTTCAAAGAAACACAACCTGGTCTAAACACTAATAAAATTATCAGGACATATTAAGATCATTCTAAATAAACTAATGTTTTTGTTTCTCACCTAAGAAATGACAAGAGGTTTAGGCAGTCTGCATTTGGTCTTATTCATTTGTACTTTTATCTAAAAGCAACAGCTGTTTGATCAGTTATTTTATGCATGCAACTCGTTTGATTGGTCTGGGTGAAACATGTTTTAGTTCGGTAACTTCTTTTACATGCACAGGTGTGATTTTATTTTTTTATTTATTTTGAATAGCAATAGTAGTAAAATTCCCAGCTTTAATGCATGGAGTATGACTTAGAAATACACACATACCCAGGGGAAAAGTATCAGTGAATAACTGTAACAGTGTGACACACCAGATTCAGGCAGTGCTGTTCTTTGATATCTTCATATGCCAAAAATATGCTTATGTGGTCTCTGGCAGTTGGTTCTCATGGCTAAATATATACTACCATTCCACAAATGGTTTGACTTCTCAAATGACACTTTTTATAAAAATATGAAAACATCCCTAATACAAGCTGTCCTCGAGATTCATCACCCTCTAGCAACAGGACATTTTCTGTTTGCTGTTCTTGTTTTGTGGATCTGTGTGTTTTATACTTCTTTGTACACGCTCTGCCGCTGTGGCTTTGAGTCATATGCATGAGATTCATGACAGTGGTGACAAAACACGGACTCTCGAGTTACTTGCACAACACCTCGAGCCCACCTCTCTCTCTCTCTCTCTCTCTCTCTCTCTCTCTCTCTCTCTCTCTCTCTCTCTCTCTCTCTCTCTCTCTCTCTCTCTCTCTCTCTCTCTCTCTCTCGCTCTCTCTCTCTCTCTCTCTCTCCACTTCTATAAGGCTGTAGTGCCCTTAGATGGAGCTGCCCAGCGTGCTGTCTGCTCATCAGTTTTAGAGTGATGTTGGGTATTTTAAACTGCAGATGGTTGGTCAGCAGTGGGCTAATCTAAGACTTCGGGTAATCGCTGATCTACAGTAAGAGCTTCATATAAAGTAGATCATATTTTGGCAGACTGGAGCCAGTATGAAATAGAATAAAGAGCATCTGTTTATTATTGTTTTTTGAATGTTTCTGAATGTGCTAACCAGCTGTTCTCTTTCCTGCTACACTTCACACTACATGTGAAAAATCTTTCAGTAACATCGATGTGTCAGTTTACAGTCATGTCATGTTGCAATAAAAACAGTTTGATTTACGCATTTGGCAGATCCAAAGTGACTTGCGTTGTGTTATGCATTTATATTTTTTCTGAGTATGAGCAATCCCTGTGATCGAACGCTATGCGAATAACCACTGAATTACAGGAAAGCTCAGTGAGAAACAAAACATTTTTACTCATTGTGCTAAGTTGTTATTTTGTGCTAAATTTCTTTAGAGTAGTGCAATCCCATGCAAATGTCAACCTTACCATAAAAAATTGCAAAAAGGTTGTCACATACTGATAGCTCAGTTGTCAATATTTGGAGGTTTAAATACACATGGGAGGTCTCAGAGTTTTTAAAGCATGATTTCCTATAGTCGTGCTACTTTTAGAATGGTCACATCAATAACAATCCATATTCCTCATAAATGCAATGAAGATAACTATTTTATGTGCTTTGAAAAGTCATCTATTCTCCATTTGTTAGATATTATTTCTTCTGGTTTGTGGATTTTAATTTACAGAAATCCTACAAAGTATGTTGCCGCATCCATAACACGTATATTTCCTTCCTCTTAAATCTTTGGATGCAAATCTGATCTGTTCCTTGTGTTTACAGTACCCGGAAATGGGCTGAGCAGATGCAGGAGGAGCTAGTCCAGTTGATTGATGCTGAAAGTGGCATACATACTCTTAAAGATGTAAGATCACATGACCATGCTTTTCAACACTATAAGTACATGTTATACACCATTAAATATTTTTTTTTACTCTGTTCAATAGAAAGTTACAGTGGTTTTTAAAACACAAATCTCTCTTTCTCTCTCTCGGTGTGTATCTGTCTCAGGCCTTTTTGAAACTTCAGAGGCACTACATTGTGGAAAACAACAACGCTCAGCATCTGGTGGCAAAGGCTGCACGTGAAATTGAAAAACTTCTTGAAAAGCGCACCGAAGCTCTGAAGGTAATTACAGCAAATAAATGCAATTTGCAAAAAAATATATTCCACAGACAACACATGTAACATGTATATGGTACTACAGTTTAAAATGGTTGTTTCTACTATGTATGTTTAATGGTAATATTCCATGTCAAACATATACCCGAAGTTTTTCTCTGCCTGTTTCCAACATCCTCTATTGTTAGTAAATTAGATCTTGCAGAAAGACTAAGCTGGATCGATCTGCATTGATCTAGCTTGGATAAAACCCATGTCTAGAATGTTGCCAGATCCTCTCTCGCCTGTAAGTTAATTAATTTGTCAATACACAGTGTCCTTTTGATTTTCTTACTTGATAAACTGTATGTCCACTGAAAAAATAGATCAGTTTGCAATGTGCTAAGGCTTATTTCTATAACATATGTTGTGCATTTAACTGTGTTTAAGTAGCTTGATTGAACACACATGCAGTACTGATAAAGTGTGTAGTTTGGATAAAAGCATCAACGCATAAATGTAACTAGGGTCTGTTGATGTTATAAATGTTTAACTCTTGCCTGTGAAGTGCATGTGATGTATAAGACCGTCTCTATGGAGGTGCTTTTATTCTTAGTCTTTAAACACACTGCTGTCAGCTCATCCTAAATGAAAGTATTGACCTTTAATTCCCTCTCTGTTTTACTTTATTCCTTCCTCTGCTGGTTAAACTCTATCATGTGTAATTGGCCTAAATTAAGTGCTCTTATTTTAATAGATATAGAAGCATCATGGGTCAAACACAGCTCATATGATGGAAATAACTGCTCTTAGTTCATTGGATCTCTAATGGCTGGCCTGCTCTTTGCTTCTCTGTCCATTTGTGCATGTGTGTGTATTTTTGGCTGTCCCTACTTTCAGTCAAAGCACCCATTCTGGTCACTGTCTTTTTCTCAACCAGATCAAAATAGTCTTTATACAATGCCACAAACACACATAGACAACAGTCTGCCCAATTTACAAGAGACCTGAAATGCGCCCTAAACCAATTTTGTGCATATTTGATTTCAGATTTTGACATTCAAGCTGCCATTGGGCAGACGTTTCTAAAAGTTTAGACACTTTTTATGCTCACATCATTACAAAAAAGTTTTTTTAAGTTCTCTTTACATGCTTTTTAGACATGCCATGTTTTTTTGGCAAAAGTCAGCTTTGATATGGACCAGACTCAATAATCACATTCCTGACCATGACCCTTTGGCCGCAGGATGACCACAGATCATGTTTTATTCTAATCAATATCTGCACAGGCCTGCTGGATCGAGCCTGGTTGATCTAGAGGCAAAACATGATTGTGGGATGCTGTGATTGGATTAGACTGATTGATTGGCAGTTTGGTTAAGTTGATCAGTGGGTGTCTTTAATTTGGAGCCATTCTTCAGCAGCTGTCTGCGCTGTCCATGTGAGTTAAAAGATGCTGTTTGATGTGCGATCAGGTTGTTGTGCCATGTACCAGGAAACTGAAGGTGCTGGCGGCTGACAAAAGCAGTGTTTAAATCACGCTAATACTAATACTCTCTCTCTCTCTCTCTCTCTCTCTCTCTCTCTCTCTCTCTCTCTCTCTCTCGCTCTCTCTCTCGCTCCTTTCATCCAGTGATGATGTTTGATATTACTGCCCTCACCTCACTCGTACTTGATGCTTTAGCAATAAATAATTCAGCTTTTCGCTTTTTTATTTCTCTTGATGGAAGGGAAAGGTTGGTTTTAGTTAACTGCTCCCACTGGAGTCCCCTTTGGTTACTGTTTCTATCCTTTCATTTATTTACCTCCATTACGATATAATGAAACAGGATATATTTACAAATGATGAAGATTTTAAATGGAATCTGTTCTCCCCACTCCAACACTAGTCCTAGACTTACTCAATTTCTAGTCTAGACTGACTGATTAGATTGTAGGAAGGTGAAGTGCACCTCGGGAAATGTACTGAATTAGTCACTCGTTGTATTAAGGTAGAGCGAGGGATTCAAGGACAGAGGAAGGGTATGACGTCAGGTATGCAATACCCATGAGCACTTGGTGAGCATCAGCGAGAAAACTGCTGTTGCAGTTTGACCACATTGAACAACGTAAATGTCTCTTCCATAAAATAGGAAGCGAGACCTGGCAGTGCAGATTTAGGTTTATTGTGCTACCACATGCATCATTGTCCACTGTGGTATGCGTAAACATATCCTGCTGGTCACCTGTTGCCATGATGCTTGGTTGCTAAGGTACTGCTACTACATACACAGATGCTGCTAAACTTAGCCGGCCCTCTTCTCTCCAAACAACAAACCCTATACGAAACAAATGATGGAAGGATCACGCTTCCTGCAGACTCCCCAACCTGACATCAGACATAATGAAGAGCTAGTGTGAGAGAGCTGGCAGCAGTTAAACTCCCATCTGAAACAGTCTTGAGCTGAATAATTACTGTGCTGTCCACCCACAGCGGAACTGTATCAGGAGTATGTTTACTTCATTTTAAACACCCTTAAAAAGATTGTTGGGAACATGCACTCTTACATGTTATTTCACAACAGTTACCCTTGTAATTCTTTAACTCTTAATAATTTAAAATGCAGAGGCTGATGTAAGGACATGTGACCCTATAAAAAATATAAGAATCTCCCCACAAGTTCTAAAATGACTTGTATTCTTATCTTTTCCTACATTTCGTCCCCACAATGTGATGATTACCAGGTAACCACACTTCAGAACCATCTGTTTTTGCTGCTTTTGTTTTCTCTGTTTTTGGAACAGAGACGGGAGGTATATCCCCATAACAAAAGACTGTCTTGAGCCAAAATAACTCCTGTTGCATTTCACATAATCTCTCTGCCAGCACAGTTTCTTCTGCATCAAGCCAGCATGGCTCCATTTCCCATCAGCCTTTGCCAGGATGAACATTTGAATGAGCATTTATAGGATCAGAGTCTGTTGTTTATAATCTGTTTACTCAGACTGTGCTACTGCAGGGTGTCAAACTGCTCGATTACCTTAACAGTTTTCATACAATATTTATAGATTTTTTTTACTCATTTACTCATTTTTGGAGAGTTTAATCGTGAGGTTCAGCGGTGTAGTCTTTCTTATCGAGTCATGCTAGAAATCAGCCTGTAAGAGACGTCTACTCTCTATGATATGATGGGTCATTTATACATAGAATATGTCATAAAATATATGAGGTAATGAAAATTGTAATTAAAGTGCATAATAAAAATACATATTTGTCCATATGTGATCTGTATATTCTACAAAAATTGTAGATTATTTAACCCACCTGTTGGGTTGTCCATATTTAACCAAAGCATGGGTTGCAAAAACCCAGCAAGTTTAAGCCAACAAGCCATTTTATTACTATTAGTATGACATCGCTGATACCATTCCACTTTTGTAAGTGAAATGTATTTTATTATGTAATGAGTTTATTTTATGTTCGCTGTATCTCACAGCTGTCACTTTGCTTCTTTGTTCTGGTAGACAGAGTAAGACAAACACAACGGATGTCCAATAATTACTGTATACATTCTAGCCAACAGCCATTGAAACCAGAAAATAACATGCAAAAATAACACAACAAAGAGATTTTTGATCCCCTAAACTCACTTGGCCGAATGACACATGTTTGCGACAGCAGGGAGAGATGACAAATCCACCCCGCAGCGTTTCACGCCACTTCCTTCATGTGGCAGGATTCAAAAGGCTAATTGGCTTACGTTCGGAGAGCTTGTCAATGCCCGACAAAACGTGCCTGTTTTAATGGGAAAATGTTCTCACTCTTCCTTTATATAGAAATACACAAGCCGGGCAAGTCTTTGTTATATGCAGACGGTCATGGACTGGATGTTTTGAATGGAGTTTTACTTCCCATCAAAGCAGATCTATGTATTTATTATTTCATTATTGCTATAATTAGTCATATAATTAGTCTAGCCAGAAGACACATATAAGCCCCAGTTTCTACTCATATGTCATTGATTTCTTTACGTCTTATTCTCTAGAGCTCTGTAAATTGAAGAATAGATACACAACAGCAGCAGGTGTTTGTGTTCTCAGCATGCACAGGTGCTCATTAGCTGGTGTTATAGTTTTAAATAGACCTTTTTTACCATTGTTACTTCTCTGTCATTGGGATGATGGGATTTGTCCTCATTGTTGTATTATTTGCTTACTTGGTACCTGACCTTTAACCTTATGCTGCACTTATACTACACAGGAAAATTGAATTATTGTAATCGACAGCTGACCTGACTTTTGCCCCATCAGTGTGAGAAGAAACAGAATTCATTTATCATTTTTACTGTATGTATAAAGATGAAGTATTCTTGAGTATTCATGGAGCTTTTAAAAATCAGTGTTAATGAAATTGTTGTCTGATAAATTAGATAACTAAAAAATAATAACTGCTAAAAATAAACCACAAATATAAAAGTAATGCCCTTTTGTCCACTCTTGTACACTCTGCATATATGTTAAAATCTATAATGTTTGGATGACAGGGGTCTGCATTAAAGATTTGCATTAATAGACCGCTCCATTAGTATAGGTGACGAGAGTAGTCATCTCAAAATCATTTGTATGCCAATGCTGGTTTTATTTAAAAATCAAAGTTTCTGTCATATTTGACACAAGGCTTGAGAACCACTGATAACCCTCCCTGGATGCTGTGCCAACAGCGGCCTTCACTAAACCACACACACGCTCCAGACCTCTCTAATGAGACCACATCACTGAGGTTGTTATGGCAACAGTTCATCAGAGTGTTTGGTTGAGTGTTTAGACCCTGGGGTCAATGGGTTATTATGGGATGTCTAAAGTGGGAGAGGGGTTTCATGCATTACTACTACTTACATTTCCCTGGAGGAGTGAGCGATTAAAAAAATATATTTAGGCTTATTGTAATAGTCTGGTCTCATAGTAGCTAAGTAACATTGTACAGTATTGTAGAATGAGCAAAGCCATCGAGAGACTTTTAGGATTAAGCACTGAGTGTTTATGTTGACTTTAATTGGCTCTAATAGTGTTAATTATGTTCTTCTGATATTGTTTTATCTGAGAGATGAGATCACACTGATGTTCATCTAAGAAGAGTAAAAAAATAGTTTTAATATCTTCTAGTTATGCCGTTATTGTATTTCAAGATAAATATGAGATTATTTAATGGCAGTTTCATAATTGTCAATCATGTTTTTGTTGAACTCTGACTTTTTGAGATCACGTCAATATAAGAAAAGCTAATTAAAGTTTGCTAAAAAAAAAAACAAATCTGCTTTTGAAGGTGACAGGTGTATTCTGCAAAATTACATTTCCCACAATTTTCCATTTGTGCTTTTCAAAAGGCTTTCTCTCCCAATGTCTTCATTTTCTTTTTGAACATTTTCTTTTTCTCATTTGAACGCATCATATTGTAATCATGACACCCAAACTCGTAAGTAGGAACTTCCTAGGAGGACTTGAAGGCAGCATAATATCCTGTAACGATATCTCACAATGACAGTTCTGGGCAGAACCTTTAAACACCCTCGAGCTGCAGTGCTCAGATATGTTTTACGTTTTAAACTTCATTACAAACTGTAGTAAAATGATAAGCTAATCATGTTTTATTTTTTTCAAAGTCTCACCTCATTGAGTGTGAACTGAATCGCATCAAATGAGAATTTCCTAATTTGCTTTTGGTCCCCTGGTTATCAAGATTAATTTGCCACCTCCAACCCCTAATCTTCACATCTCATTTCAAGGGCAGTAAAAAACCAAAAAGGAGAAAGTTTCAGCAATGAGATGTAAAAATTCCCACAGGAAATTAGGCGTACAGTGAGTTTCTAGTGCGGGCCAGAATAAAAGATGCCATTATACTCTTATTAACCTAATCAGTTGAGGAGACCTGGGTTAGATTTGAGCTGGTGTCTAAATTTAGTGTACGTCAAGGAGGGCTTTTCTTACAGGCTGTAAATCTAGAGTAAAGGCTGAATGCAGGTCATTCAGTTTTGTTTGATATAAAAATCCAAATTTACTAAAAGTCTGAAAGTTCCTACACTTGTTGAAGCAGACGGTCCTGGTTCAGCATAAATATAAAGCTTTATATCATAGTGTTTTGTCATGGTAAGTGTATTTATTTACCTGCAAAGTGTCTTGTTAGTTTAGCCATCCAAAAATGCTTAGCTTTGATAAGTCTGAGGTTAGCCTGGATTACTTTCACAGAAATCATCTGGCATCAGTCTTGTTAAATCTGTGTTTGATTTCTGTTTTTGTCAATAAGAAGTTTTTCACGCATGTGTAACACTACGTTTTCTTGTCTTACAGGCACTGGCCACGACTGCTGAGAACCTTCAAGTGCAACACCAATGGAAGGATGATCTCGATGTAACTCTTCACACATACACTTTTTGTAAACATGCAGAAATATATCGTACACACAGACCGAAGCAATAAATCTTAAAATGTTCACTCAAATATTTTTACTCAAATATTCTTTTTAATTCTGTTCTTTATTAACTCATATTGGCTAACAGTAAATTGATCTACGCTTGGACACCTGACAGACACACACACATCCCATCACCTCAATTAGATGACAAGACAATCAATGTCTGTTCGACTGGGAAACCAAGACATCCTTTTCTTTCAAACCTTGCACCTGTTGTATTGACATACATCTCCACAAACTGAAATATCAATTCTAATTTGCAGAGAAACAGATGTGTCTAGATTAGTTTTTTAGTTATATTTGACTTAAAAAACAGACTGTGGGGAAAAAGATGATCTTTTTAGTAATAAGGCTATAAAACTGTAGCAAATAATATTTTTAATTGTAAAACTATCAAAGGTTTACATATTAGGGTATTAGGGTGTTGTTATAGTAATATAGAATAATATTGCATTCATAAATGCTCAACTGATTGTTTTGTTTGATGGTTGATGGTAGTGTTGTGTGAAAAGGCCAGTTTTAAGGTCACAGGCTTGAAGGAATAGTTCACCCAAAAATAAAAATTATGTCATAATTTGTTCACCCTTATGTCATTCAAACCCTGTATATGATGCTTACTTTTGTGGAACACAAAAGAAGATATTTTGCAAAACGCTGGTTATCGGCACCCATTGACTTCCATTGTACCTTGTGTCCATACTATGAAAGTGAATGGGTGCCAATAACAAGCGTTTTGCAAAATATCTTGTTCTGTGTTCTGCTGAAGCAAGAAAGTCATACAGGTTTGACATGATATGAGGGTGACTCTTTAAGGCTTAACCCCATGTTGGGGTGTCCTGTGAATTCGTGTCTCAGCGATTAGAATACTATAATCTAAACAACTAAAAACTGTGTCTACCACATGATTAGTAACCTAGTAGGACAGGTGACACCAGTCGGTGATGATCCACTCCTGTGTCTCCAAGGCAACAACAAGTCAGATAGTGAACTTGCATGTTATCGCCCCACTTTTGCTGGTCCTGACAGCGTCCTCACACTGTGAGGGAAACAAACCCAGACGATACACACAAACACACACCCTTAAGCAATATTCTTCATCACTGCTTACTCTACAAAAATTTCCCTTGTGAGTTTTAAACCTTTACTTGTGTGTACATAATTCCATTAATGCTGTTATAAATAAATAATTTAGCGCACTGTTGTAAAACACACCACAAACAAATAAACAGCGTGCACACATAATATATAATCTATAGTCTAGAGTTTGAAAACTTTATTCAAACGTATACAGAAACATATTCATTTACATTCACATTACATTTATTCTTATACTAGTGAAAATCTCACTCACTCAACATCTTCTTCAACTTGTGTTTGTCAAACAGGTTAACGACATGACCTACTATAACGCCAAAGACGAGGTAAGAGGATTTATGTTTGTTCATTACTGAAATGCATGTGTTCACTTATTTACGGTTTAATGTCTTTGGTTTACAGATATACAAGTAGATATAGCCATCCGACCTAAATAGAGGTTGTTTTTTTGCTGTTTGTTTTTTTTCTGTTCGGTTTTTGCATATTTTTATGTTCCCAGTTTAACATTAATAAAACAGAAACAACCCCCCCCCAGAACCGGATCAGACTAGAATTCACAGAAGATCCTGCTTTCACGCGGCCTGTTTCATACAACACGACAGCAGTGCACATCCCCACTGACATCTACGAGGGTTGTGAGTACACAGACCACTTTTTAAGACTTTGTTTATAATTGAAATAACAGGTCAACATATTTGAGACATGTCTCAAGACATATCAAGACCGTTCCACAGGTGGAACACGGGTTATTTTACTATTCACTTTTATATTTTATAGTTGAATTCTAATCTAATTATGACAAACTGTTGATGGAAAGGTCTAAGACTCAGGAGTAAATATTTAACACATTTTTATAACAGTAAACATAAACAAAAAAACATTTTTAGGTTAATGTTATTTATAAAATACCTAAAATTTAAAAAAATTTCATGTGCATGCTCAATATGTGCAGTGACCGTTAACAGGTGAAAAGCTTTAGTTAAAAGCTAGTTTTAATACATTGCATTGCACTGTCAAGTAACCTGCATGAATAATTACAAAAACAACAAAAATAATTTACTTGTGTTAAATAAGTACAGTTTATACATGAATAGTTCCTTTCTTGGCAACCTTTATCAGTTAACACTTTAGAAAAGTGATAGGAATAGGCCTTTAGGGATAGAAAAGTGTCTGCTAAAGCCATACGGGATTTCCCTGCAAAACATTTTTAGTATTTTTGCATACTATTTATTAAGAAAGTTGGAAAACTGAGACGCTGACATTAGCAGCTGACACTGGTTAACATACTCCCAAAGGGTCCCTGCAACCTAATAAAGTAAACATTCCCAAACAGCTTTATTTGGCTGTGTGTGTGTTGTACAGAATGTTCAGTCTGGTATCTTCAACCCCTTGTGTCCTGCATTGGTTGAAAGCGAACGTGAAGCATTACAAACAACGCAGACGCAATCTCAGATGAGACACCTGTGATCTTTTATGAATGTGTTTCTTTGACGTGAAGCCTTTATGGCCTCCGGGCCTTTCAGAAGGACAGAATGCAAAGGCTAAATTCAGGAATAAGGAGAATTTCAAAGAGGTAGAGGACCATATAAATGCAGGATGGTCAAAAAAGATGTGAAAAGGTGTGAGGACAAATAAATGTAAGATAGAGGGGTTTTGTAGGCAGGAAGTGAGGGAGAGAGAGGTTTTTTCACGGGAACTCTCGGAGTGCGTGAATGCTTTGAAATAGTGCTTCTCAGATGTGTGTGCGGGTCGATATATATTGTTTTTTTAACTGCTGTGATGCAGTACTTCCTTAATGCCACCTTAAAAATCTATATATTTTATATATTAAATTTTTTCACGTAATCATACTTTTTTTTTCAAATAAATTAATTATTTAATTCTATTTTTAAATACACAGTATGGTTCATTTATTTAACTAATAATGAATGATTGAGCACATATAATATACACAAATATAATAGATTTTATTAATTGACTGGTTTAAATTTTATCTTATTGGGACCAAAATCCCTCTTTGTTCGTCTATATTTACCATCAAATATAGTGTTTTAAAACAAATGGCCAACTACACAAGCTCCAGTGTTAGCTGTGTGGTGTCATGATTTTTTTTATTTCAAGATTTGTGGTCTTGCATTTGTTCAAGTGATGTGATTTGTGCTGTGATGCAGTCACAATCTTCATGTGACTCATCTCTGTGTCCTTCTTTGTTTATCTTTACTCACTTCAGATTACTCATGTGCCTTCTGCCTGATTTTCACTTGATCTGGAAACATCAGTTACCCATAATGCACTGCTCTGCCCAATTTAAAGCCCATGGAGACTGTCTGTCTGGTTGGCTATGTGTTTGTGTTTATATTAAGGGTAGGGAAAAATTTATGTTTTAAAGTATTGCGATATTTTACCTCTTAACACTGTTTTTTATATAGAAATATAAACTTTGGGATAAAGGAGACTGAAACTCAATTATTCTATTTGACCAAAATCCAAACTCAGAATTAAGGATATCATTTATCATTGAATTAAGTAGTACATAGATTTATTGTAAATCAAAACAAGTGAAAAATGTTCATAATTTATCGCCATTTTAATAACGCTTTACTGTATAATTCAAAATAAAATATTTGTATAATGATCTAGATATTGATTAAAATGTCATGTGGCCAAATCTGATTCTCGCGCCTAGTTTGTGTGTGTTCTCAGAGGCTCTGGGCTTTTTTTCTGCACGTGTCTTATTAAGACATGAATCTGTGCTTTTTGCCTCAACCCGGCATGTCAGCTGTCAAGTCAATCTCAAGATGGACACAGAAACGCTCAGATTGTGTGTGTGAGATACAGAGAGCAAGTATGATTACACACAAGTGCATTTCTGTGTGTGTGTAACATGGTCTTTCTGGCTGTGCTCGTAGCGCTCATATTGGTTTCTCTCCCATTTTCTGTTGAATAATTGGCCTGATTCATTTAAACCGCTGAAAGTTCGGCTGTAGTCAACAAATCTTTTCTCACGTAGCCTCCCTCCCTCGCTCGCTTTTTTTAAGACTCAGAAAATGTTTGCTCTGTAATGAACAGACTGTTAGCAGCAGCTCCTAGAAAAGAAAAGTTTTACCTGTAATAGCATTTTTTGCCATCTTACCCTTATGAAAAATGATATGGTACAGTAATGGTTTCAGATGGCAATAATGTCAAGTTTGTGGGAGAGTAAGGGGACAGAAAACATCATTAGCCAGTTATGAAAACATTCAAAGTCTATGTGATGTCCTCTCATTGTCTCCTAATATTTGTAAGTCGCTTTGGATAAAAGCGTCAGCTAAATGTCTAAATGTAAATGTAAATATATATAGTAAAACATGTGTGTGTCCACAATTTAGATTGATTATTAATCTTACTAAATAATGCTTATATGAAAATGTAAAAATGCAGGAAGGTTTCTGTGAGGGTTAGGGTAAGAGTTAGGTGATGGAATATACAGTTTTTACAGTATAAAATTCTTCAACAATGTATAGAAACTGGCTAATGAGGATGTGTGTAATGGCCAACCCTGTAGACTGGCAGTCTTGATGGATGAACAACAGGAAGGGGTGTGAAACCACATCTGTCTAAAATCACAGACACGCACACACTTGCTTGTTATCAGCTACGCTTTCATTCACTAATGCACTTCCTTTAAGGAACAGTAAATAATGATGCCTACACGAATTGGTTTTCTACAGATACACAAGGCAGCGTCTCGCTTGCTGTTAGGTAGGTAAACAGATGATAGAATTTAGCTTTGATAGTGTATGTTGCCTGAAAAGACTGCATGTGTGTGTGTACAGGAGGGATATCCTCTCCCGGGATGATTATAAGCTTTCATGACTCCTGTACCGATCCTACAATTTGTCAGAAGAGCAGCGGTGCCGTGGAAACAGTTGCTGTGGCTTGACTCTGACAGGATGTCCTAGCCTGACACGACATGACAAGCAGTTTGTCTGTCCACATTAAAGACGTAAATTCTGTGCAGTGGCGCACAATCACAGCCTAATTTAAAGCTTTATGGAACTGGACTTTGGACCAGTGTGTGTTAGTGTGGGCGGGGCTACCAAGAATGACATCATAGCGACCAACAAAATGTCTAGTCACTTGTGGTGACACACAGGATTGATGGCTGTGGCCCCTTGTAAGTGTTTGTTTTCCTTTATCCTGTATATTTGTCAGGGCTTAGTGGCGTTATATGCTCGCCATCCACACACTTTATTAGCCCACACAGGTCTCTGCGGTCAAGCATTTCCTCCAGGCTCTTGGCCCGCTGTCTCCTGATTGTCTCGGTTCTCTGTGTGTCTCCTGGGCCGGGTTCAGAGTCGAGAGATATCTTTGTTTACAGAGGACTTGTTGTCAGGGTATTATGGCATTAGAATTTGCATTGGACTGCTGATGGATTTACTTTACAATGGTTGATAAGGTCTGGATGATCTTGTGGAATTAAACTCACTTGCTTTTTTTAGTATTATAATACGAGTACCTCCAAATATCAAACCAGTTGGTGTCTGATGAGAAACAACAATGTTTTAATGATTTAGCTATTTGTAAGAATAAATCTGCATAGCTTGTAATTCTCATAAGAACGGTAAAGATACTACAAATGCATTTGCACAAATACACAAAGTGAACAAAGAGAATAGCTAAGATGTATTCTGACTCTGTATGTGTGTGTTTGTAACAGCCACTATAATCTTGAATGAGCTAAACTGGACGGCAGCTCTGGAAGACGTCTTCAGGAAAAACAAAGAAGATGACCCGACGCTCCTCTGGCAGGTCTTTGGCAGTGCAACGGGACTGGCTCGATACTTCCCAGGTAAAACACTGGAATGATAAGAGATTCCACATTATCAATACAAACAAAAATATATTGAATAATTGTTACGAAATAAATTTTTATGAGGCCATGTTATATTTTATCAGTTTGTGTCCCCTTGGAATGAAATCCAGTCAAATGAACCTTCTGTCAATATAAACAATGTGTCAAACCCAGTTTCGTTCGACATCACTAATTCAGTCAGGGTATAAACAAACACACGGGCACATGTTGTAATACTGAGTCATTGCATTGAGCTGTCAGATGTGTCATCAGCTCTAGCCTTACAACAACATACAATCTCATAGTCAACTCATTATACAGCACCAAAAAAATCCTATACATGGATTACCCACATATGATAAAAAAGAATTTAAATTTATTTCGTTTTTGAGAAGTGATTTTTGGATGGTTAGGAAGATCATATTGTAATAATCATATTAAACCAGGTATTTCCGTTTGCCCTAGCATCCCCTTGGGTTGACACAAGAAACTCGCCAAACAAGATTGACCTGTATGATGTACGCAGGAGACCCTGGTGAGCAAATGTGTGTGTGTGTGTGTGTGTGTGTGTGTATGTGAGAGAGAGAATTTTTTCTTATTTACTTTTTTTAATTTCCAAAATTATTTTCTCTGCTTGTGTGTGTGTGTCTCTAGGTATATCCAGGGTGCAGCTTCACCTAAGGACATGCTTATTCTGATTGATGCGTGAGTTTCACTTTATCTCTTTGCACACAAAATCCAAACCCTAGTAGAAAACTTTTGCTTTTTAAAAACATTTTTTTTACAAATGAGAACAACAGGTTTTGTGAGGTTTTGCTTACTTTTGGGTACAAATTTGTCACCAAAATATAGTTAAGTGTGTACACACACACACTTATATGTTACCTAGCTATCTAAATTAGCGGAAACCCTATGGATTTGTTGTATAGCACCTTATTTGGGAATCGACTTAAAGATGTTGATAGAAGATATTGTTAGATTTAACAAATTCTGGGGACATACACAAACCCATTTAGCTAATAAGGTTACAGATCATTCTCGTCTCTCACCGTTTCTGTTACATACTCTCACTTTCCTCTGTTTTCCTAGTTTATTTGTCGAGCAATTAGAATCATTTTTCATAGTCTGTGACAGATTCCACACTCCCCACTTAAAGAGCTTGTGTTAGTTCTGCGTTAGAGTCTTTGATCAGCTTAGAGAGAGAGAGAGAGAGAGAGAGAGAGAGAGAGAATACAGATGGAGAAACAGAGAGAGAGAGACAGACGCTGATTAAAGACTGACACAATGTGACACTAAGCCAAGAAGAGGTGAGAGAAATGAAAACGTGAAATCAATTTTTGGCTTTTATCTCTTGGAGCAGTTTGGAAATCTTTGGCAGGCTGTTGTTTTTCAAATGAAGTGGTTTAGGCATATTAAATTAATTAGATTTTTCTTCAGATGCAAGCGAAAAAGATCTGTCAAATATTAAATCACGAAAACCAAAGTGTTTATACTTTATTACTGTGCCTTAAACAGACTGTTACTCATCCCACAATATTTATTCAGATAATATTTTGCATACAAAATGACGTGATGCAACATTACAGTAAAACTCTTGTGAACAGTAAAATTCACAAGCAAATTATTTAATTATTAAAATATATTATTAATAAATTCATATAATATACTGTATTATTTTTAATAATACTTAAGTGGCTTTTTTGGTTGTGTGTGTAATTAGATTTATTGTTTAGATTTTATGGCTTTAAAGAGTTTATTTAGATTTTGCTTGGCCATAATGATGATGGTTTTGTCTCGGCTGTGAGCCCATTAGTGTAGCTTAGTCAATCGATGTATTTTAATGTAATGACTACACAGTAAAGCTCACACACCTCTCAGAACGTGATCTAGTGTCTCAACACGATAGCCTTTAAAAGCCTAAATATGGTGTATTTGTATGATTTGTTTCTCTTTGTTTAACATTTTAAAACTATATATTGCTTTTCTGCAGGAGTGGAAGTGTGTCTGGACTGACCTTAAAGCTCATTCGTACTTCTGTTAGTGAGATGCTGGAAACACTGGCCGATGATGATTACGTCAACATCGTCTCTGTGAGTTTTACAGAAAAATGTCTTAACAATGGATCCCTTTTGTCACTGTATGTGTGTGTGTTGTTGCATATGAGGTTGTGTTTGAATGATAAACTATATTACTTTCAAAGCAGTCTCCAAAAACTGTGATCTCTGCTGTGTAGTAATTGAAAATGAAAAGAGAACAGTGTTCAAGCTTTCAAGCTTCGCTTTTAGTTGGGTTTTTGCTCGGTTTTAGTTTGGCACGCAGACCGAAGAATTATAGATTTTTCCCATAACCCCCTGCTTCAATTCATTTATGAAATGCATTTGTTTATTTCATTTCGTTTGTTACATTATTGAAAAGAATAAATATTACAATCTCAGCATCAGGGTTTAGAGTAAATGAGTTGATTTCTGTATGCATAAGCGTTTCAATTAACGTTTTTTCTTCATTTCTTTAATAGGTTTATAGTTGTATTTCATGTCTTGACTCCAGCTGTGTGACGTTAGCTTGACAGTAATCAAATTAGGAATAGGTCTCTAAGTGTATTGCTGGCACTGAGCCATGGTACTTTTAGAAGAACTAAATGAAGCCTTGAATCAAAATGATTGCGTAATGTTTTGTGTGTGTGTGTATGAGGCGATTTTGTTTATGCATTTGTATTGATAACCCCTTGTGTGCCCCTTGTATGGTTACAGTTTAATAATACGGCCAAGTCAGTCGCCTGCTTTGAAAACCTGGTTCAAGCAAACGTACGCAATAAGAAGATCCTAAAAGAGGCGGTACATAAGATCACGGCGAATGGCACCACCGACTATAAAGCTGGCTTTAAGGAAGCTTTTGCTCAGCTTTTTTCAGTAAGAATACAGTAACACATTATATAGCTAGTTACTTACTTGTATCATTCGATTTTACTGTATATTTATTTTACTTAAAGCAGATACACATATTTTGCACATGCACAGAAATAAATAAATATACAGGTACAGCATAAACTCAAAAGAATGTACACAATGACAACATTGTAGTGTATTGTGCCATCTTGTGGTCACTGTTGACTATGACACAGCAGCCATAGAAATTAGATTGGGAGCAACATGAGATTTTGTGTACATTTAATCTTTATGAACTGTCATAGTGCTGATCACTTCCTTTGCACAAAAAATACAATATGATTTATTTACTAGAACAAGACTGTGTCGAGGGCAAACTGCAACAAGATTATTATGCTGTTCACGGATGGAGGAGAAGAAAGAGCGTCAGAGATCTTTCAAGAATACAACAAAGATATGACAGTAAGGGTCTACACACTTTATTTGCTTTTAAAGTGATTTAATTTTTGATTGGATTTGATTTTCATTCTGTTAATAAATTGTTTATTTATCCCTATTTGAAGTATTTAATTACAATTTTGAAACCATTGTAATAATCAAAATTTATTTGTTAAAAGAAACCCTTGTCAAATGTAGATCGATAAATAAACAGCCCTCACACAGTTTTTTAATGTCTACATCGTCTCGCTTTCAGGTTCGGATATTCACCTTTTCCGTAGGCCAGCATAACTACGATAAGGCGCCAATTCAATGGATGGCCTGCAACAACAAAGGTAAATGCTGACATGAAGCATGAACATGATACATTTTGACAGCTGTTTAGGTTATGTTTATTGCACGGTTCTCTGCAGGTTATTATTATGAGATCCCCTCCATCGGAGCCATTAGGATCAACACACAGGTACCCAGCACCGCAGCATGACCCACTCACAACATGTGTTTTTATTTAACATCGTAAGTAAACCAGCCTGTTTTATCTGCAGGAGTATCTGGATGTGTTGGGTAGACCAATGGTTAAAAAAGGCAAAGCAGCAAAGAACGTGCAGTGGACCAATGTTTATTTGGATGCTTTGGTACGTCAGTTCTTCTATTAAATTAGAGTCGTATGTTGGTGATGTGTCATTGTGGGTAGTGCACATGCTCTGATAGAGTGCGTTATGGTGCGGCCAGCACAAGTTAGAGGTTGGCTTGGGTCATTTTTGTCAATTTTTTACATTGTACCATCAAATTATTGTTAAAAACTATATTTTTATTATATGTGTGTTGCAGGAGCTGGGCCTTGTGATCACAGGGACTCTGCCGGTGTTCAATTTAACAAGCATTAGTGTAATTTTTTCTGCTTTTTTTAGATCTATCTATCTATCTATCTATCTATCTATCTATCTATCTATCTATCTATCTATCTATCTATCTATCTATCTCTCTCTCTCTCTCTCTCTCTCTCTCTCTCTCTCTCTCTCTCTCTCTCTCTCTCTCTCTCTCTCTCTCTCTCTCTCTCTCTCTCTCTCTCTCTCTCTCTCTCTCTCTCTCTCTCTCCATTCATCCATCCATCCATCCATTTATCTTTATCTATCTATTTTGTTTCTGTTTCAATTCTATCAATTTTCATTTTCGGGTAAACTGTGCCTTTAATAAAAATATTTGTCTTGTGATGTATACAGCGAGTTGTGTTATTTATCTTGGACCTTGTTGTCTATATAGAAGGACCAGAGCCAGTTAATTCTGGGGGTGATGGCCATAGACGTGTCTCTGGAAGACATCAAGAGATTGACTCCACGCTTCACTGTAAGTCGTGATCTGTGCTGCTTCATTTATGACCGTTGGTTTGCAACATCACATATCTTGCTCAATTGTTGCACTGACCTACAGCTGGCTCATGTTGTTTCTCTGTTGCTTTCCTCGTGTTTAGCAAATCTTATCTTGTGTTTTTAATGGTAATAAAACAGTTCCCCACTGGGAGCTTTACTTATATTTACATATGCAGGAAAGTACAGCCAATCATGACAGAGGTCATTTGCATATACTTTATATACAGTCTTAATCACTTAATCTCTTGTTCATACAGCTCGGTCCAAACGGATATTACTTCGCCATCGACCCCAATGGATACGTGTTGCTCCATCCCAACCTTCAGCCAAAGGTACAACTCTCATTTCTGCCATCGTTACATTTCTCTCTTTCCCTCTTGTTAGAAAGGCTACATTACAGGTTATGATGAAATAAGGCAGGCCACCCACATCCGCATAAGTCATCTGTCTTTTGTAATAATAATCATTTGTGCAATCCAAACACAATGGTTTCATTTAGTTTACAGACGAAATGGCAAAGGGGAATTGATTCAAAACATATCACAGCAATTAGTAAATGTTTAGTCAGTGATCCGTGTGATTAGTTGACACTTAGTGTGGAAGAAAGCAGGAATACCAAGAAATGGTTTCTCACTGGAACAAGTTTTAGAGGAAAAAGTGACTCACGAGTAAATATTTTTGCACAAAAGTACGATGTGCCGTGTCCAGCGTTGATTTATGGTACCTTGCATGTACGATGTTGTTGTTGTTGTTCATCAGGATCTGAAGTCTCAGGAACCTGTGACGCTGGACTTTCTGGATGCAGAACTGGAAGATGAAATAAAAGTTACTGTGAGTACATATTGTAATCCAAGTGTGGGGGATTCGCAGCGGGGTCCTGATCACTCTTTTTGGATTGCGTCTTCCGTTGCTAAGCAACCACGAGACGCGCTCTCTATGACAGGCAAGGAATTTTCAAGATGAATCATAAGGATATTCCCACACGTCATGCAGCCTGTCTGTACTATTTTTTTAGGTAAACGTGTACTGAACTTTTGTTTAAATTCTTTAGGGCTTTGTTAAAATATGTGTGTTATTGTATGGTTTAAAAAATGGTGCACTGCATCTAGTTAGTTTTAATGCAACAACACGTCTTGTATAAACGGCCCCATAAGCTCCGAAAAAGATGCCAGTGATCAGCTTGAAATTCCGCTGGTGTAATTAAATATAAGATAATACATAACATCTCGTGTGTCATGTTGTTTAGAGCTGTTAATGTCAAAACAAAACGACCGGGAAAAATTTAACAAGCATAGAAATGTTGAGTCTAAGTGTTGTGTGATTTCATAACATTATGTGAAAGACAAAAATCTAATTTGCTTCTAGCATGCAGAGACACTCAGCGGGGAACTGCAAGGCCCAGATTATTCATTTGCTTCCTTGAGAGTGGCTAAATGGATATTACTGTAGATTACAATTGTGATTGTGAACGTCCACCCCTTTTAAAGTCTTGAAAAAGTTATTTTTACATATCTTGACAAGTCATCTGACTGCAGTGATGGGTCTTACAGTTGGATCCCAGAGCAGGACTGTAACGCATCTTTCTGTCTGATTTTCTATCTGTCTGTAGATCAGAAAAAAGATGATAGAGGGTCGTGCGGGGACACAGACGTACCCCACACTTGTGAAGTCACAAGATGAGGTAATCACACATTTATTAAAAGAGGAACAGCAGATTTGAAAGAAACTTTTCTTGCTCATTTTAATCTGATTGCAGCGTTACATAGACAGAGGTGGAAGAACCTACACTTGGGTTCCAGTCAATAAAACAGACTACAGGTAAAACAGCCCAGACTATTTTCTATTTATTTTTATAAAATACATGTATTGTGAGAAATTGAGTGCATTTATTTATATAATCAAATGAAATATTGCACGTGTGTTTCTGAAAAGTCCCACAAGAGGGCGCTGTTCTAAGTCATGTTAATAGAGTTTGGATCAAAGCAACATACAGCACAAACACAAAAAGACAAAAATTAAATCTTAATTTTGATTTTTGAAGTCTTAATTTCTAATTACAAAGAGTGTCAAGAAGTTTCATGCTTTTCATCTTTCCTCTAGTCTTGCTTTAGTTCTGCCCGAGTACAGTCTCCACTACATCAAGGCTACAATAGGAGACACCATCACTCAAGCCAAATGTAGGTACCCACCAAACCATCGCTCAGTCATGCACCTTTATCTCAGATGAACATCAGGAAGCACAAGCTCCTGGTTTTTATCCAGGCAACCCCTTAAGTTCAACCCCACGCCCTCAGGTCCATTCCACACCTCTATTTTGACACCCTCACCTCCTCCGGAGATGTAACAGCAAGGTTCCTCAGTTGTGGTCTGTCTCCAGGAGCTTTCACCAGATGGTGCCGACGATCCCTTAATGGCAAAAGCGCCTCTCCCCGTGTATATTACCCCTTTTTTTCCTCCCAGACGCACCTCTGCGCCCATGTTTACCCTCTTCTCCTCTCATGTGGCTTTTGGGAGAGGAAAGCAAATCTCCAACGTCCCTCCCCTCAGGAGAACCTTCACAGTTTCTATACAATATTCTTATTCAAAGCTTCTGGTGTTGAATAAAATATTGTGAAATCCCTCATGTTCTTTCCCTCCCTAAAACCCTTTCATTCTCTCTCTATGTTTTCTCTCCATATCTCTCGCCCTTTCCTCGTTCCCCTGTTCGTCTGTAGCTTGGAGACCCTCCGTAGATTCCGGCAAGTATTTTTTCCTCCTGTTTTCTTGCTTTTGTGGTGTCTTACTGACATGTTAAAATCTTTTCTTACTTTTTTTTTACTTTTCTTACATTTTTATGTTTAACTGTAAACTGTGTAATTTTTGGTCCCTCGAGTGGCACTGATCAAATTTTTTTTATTGATTCTGTTTTATTGGCAAAACACACTTTTTTAATCTTTCATAGTTTTTTAGAAGGCCAGAAATATACACAACATGACATACAAGTACTTATTTCCTGTACCTGCAATGCATTTTTACATTACTGTGGAATAACAAAACATGTTAAGCATGTTAATATTTTACATTTATTTGTTTCGCAGATGCTTTAATCCAAAATTAGTTTTAAGATGTGTTATTCGTAGCTAATAAGATTTAGTTTTTATGTTTGCATTCATTGCCTTATTCATTGCCTTATGTGCATGTATGTATCTGGCCTAAGACACTCACTTCTCAACCTTAAACAATTGATAAACATTATTGACAAACATAAAACAATCGTCGTAGAAAGATGAAAATACTGTCTAAAAATGTTGGTCAATACTCACACCTGCTGTACACCTGTTTAAATCACCATAGACAATAATGCACATTATTCACAAACACTCACTGTGCTGTGTGCATCTGCTTTGCATGTGTGGCTGTTGACTGAGTAAAACAGTTAAAGGAATAGTTTGCCAAAATATTAAAATTATCATTTTTTTTACCTGGCTGAAGAAGTCATATACACCTAAAATGGTATAAGGTTAGGTAAATTATTTTAAAACATTTGTTTTTGGTGAACTATTACTTTAAGAGGATTGCAACTGGAAGCTTCATTGTGTTTGTCAAAGAGGAATAAGTCTGGTTAACATTTCACGTCAATCAAAGCGTGTGGATATTACATCCCACGCCGAGACCGACCAGTGTGTTTATCTGAACGTGTGTGTATGTGTGAGCGCATCAGGAGATGTTTAGAAGTTTAGAAGGTGAAACCGCAGAGAAAACAAGTGCTCTAAACCACAGATTTTATCTCCTCCCTCTTTCTCTCTGAATCATCTGGATGCTTTAAAAGCCTCATAAAGAGGCACTTTAACCAAATACAGGCCTTGCTCTTCAGAAAGCATCTCCTCTTTGTGTGTGTGTTGGGTCCATGTGTGCATGTCCAGGTGTGGATTTGGTATGTGTGGTCTTTTTTAAACTTTAACAGGACAGTGTAATTCTGAAGCTTCTAATGTTACTGATCTGCAATAACAGTCTGTACTAATCACGCATCTGCCACCAGACCCCTGCTTCTCACTGTAAAGCACATCCGCCAAACTATATTTTACCCCATTAAAACCACGGGTCCTTTTATACCTGATCCCACCACAGAGATTGAATAACACAGTTTGCTTCATGTTTAATGTCAATCATGCGAAAAAATATATTTTTTCATGCATAGCGTTCTTAAATAATGTGTAAAATTGTCAAGTAAAAGGTTGGTTTAAAGGGTGGTTCACCTCAAAGAGGAGATATTTAAAAATATTTTTCTTTACCAGCACTTATCAAGTTTTATATTCCTTTCCACAGTTGCCCTTAGCTTGCATATATTTAAAAATATTTTTTATGAATTGCTGAATTAAACTGTAATCTATAAAGCTTCTTTACAACAATGCACAATGGAAAAAGCACTTTTAAAATAAAACTGAATCAAATTTATTCACCTTCATGTTGTTGCAAACCATGAAACAATTATATCTTAAACATTCAAGATATCATAAATATAGTCCATATAACTTATAGTCACAACAGAAGTAATGCATAACATTTGTGTTGGTAAGTCTAAATATTTATTTTAAATCAAATACCAAAATTTGACACACTTGGATATCAAATTGTGTGAGACACTTTATGGAACTTGACATCCCCTGGTTACTTAGTTCTACGTAAAATAGGATTTGGAGTTACCAAATGATGACATCATTTTCATTTTTGGATGAACTATCTCTTTAGGTACAAAAGCAAAATGTTTAGACTAAGCTAATAAGTTTAAGTAAGTCTGTAATTTACAAACCACATATATCCACAATGATTTGCTAATGTATGCAAAGTGTAAACTATAATTACATCTATCTTTGGTCACATGAAGTTCTGTCCTCTGTCATCTGTCACGGCTCATGTGAATGCATAATTCATTAATGGCTCCATAATCGCATGAACAGACTGCTGTGCCACATGTAAGACCCCATATTGCTTGTCCTTTAATTTACCATGAGCTAAAACCTTAGATCAGAATGCAATATTTTTATTCAAGGCTTGTCCTGTGAAAAAATATTGGTCACCTTTGACCCCTGTGGTTTTACCCTGTTTTTCTGCCTCTCTTTCCTCCCCCCTCATTGGTCGATCACTTCATCTTTCCTTCCTTGCGGCATTAGACCCTTCAGAAGATGGCAAGTACCTTTTTCTTCCCTTTTGTCTTTTCCTTCATGTATGAACCCCGATGTCTTTTATGTCTCACATGCACACACAGGTTTGTTTCAAGATTATTGAGCTCTTATAGATCTTTTAGAATTCTAAAAAATGTTTAACTTGGATTGTAAACCCTAGCCGTCTTAGACTTTTAAACCCCACCGTGTGTGAATGTATATAATGTACATTGGATACGTTTATACAGCATGTAGCCAATAAGATAAATGTATAAAGCAGCTCTGTGCCAACTAATTTTAAGTTTCCTCTCTGCGGCCCACCGTATGAGAGGTCGTGTGTCTGAACAGCAGGGTGTCACAGCAGATGACTGTGTTACTACACAGACGCTCAGACACACATTTCTACACACATCTGGTGTGTAGCAGTTTGCTGTCAGTAGAGTTGTGTTTCTCTATCAGGACATTTTGCAGTCAGAGTATTAATTCTATTAATCTGTTTTTAATCTGTCCAAAGTCATTTTTAATGATGGATTTCTGATATTTTCATTTTTCTTTTAGTCTCTGAAAGTCTGCAGGTGGACAAATTTGGAGAATATGGATATACTTTCATAGCACCCAGGTCAGATTCTTAAAGGGATGGTGTACTATTTGTAACACATTGTTAGTTAGCAATAGATGACCTAAATTTGTCATGATTCACTCACGTTCAGGTAAACACACACACTACAAACTTAATGAAACCCAAAATGTACAAAACTTGACATTGAAAACCAAGCATGAAGAGTGATTTATGACATATATTTTATTACATTTCTTTCTTAGACCCCAAAAATAAAATTCACAGGTTGGGAAAAGTCGACAGAACAAATTATGTACATTTTAATTAAATATTTGGGTACATTTTGAGCAAAGACTAAATGTTCTCAAAACAATCCCTGTTCGCACAAAAAAAAGCTGTATTATGAATTTCAAGCTAGTAGTTAGATATGTCATCCAAGCGTATGATGTCACTGTTTTTAAAAAGATTAGATTTTTTGTTAGTTTACACTTGAGACAACCTGTTTTGCAGAAAGTTCTTCAAAACACATTTTTCAGGCCCCCAAAACACTGTTTGTGTGTAAAGAATGGACCAAATTGATAAACATGTGGCCAAGATATGTAAACACCCCTTTATCTTCCAAGTAATTGTGACAAACATTCTGTTTTTGTCTTTTAGGGAGTACTGCAAAGACCTCAAACCTCAGAGTGATAACAACACAGAATTTCTCATGGACTTCAATGATTACATCGATAGGAAGACCCCCAACGACCCACAATGTGAGTATCTTCTAAAACGTTTTGAGCATTTTTACCAGCTCTGCTAGTCGGTCCTTCTGGTTTAAATCCAGAAGTGAGTTGTAACACTGAGGGTGGTGGCGTTGAGGTCAGGGATTCATACCACCAGTTAAAGGGTTCAGAGTTCATCGCAGGGCTGCCGAGAGATTTAAGAGAGCAGTTTATGAGGTCATAATCTTAATCAAAACAAGTAGTCCTAAAGATTTAACTTTTAATCAACCAACCTGAAGGAACTTGCTATTTTGAACTAGTATTAACTAATACATGTTGTCGGATTTTAGAAAAACAAGAAAAATGCTTAATGTTGTTCAAATGTTTTTATCAGATCCTTTGATCCTTGAAGTCACTTTTATTACAATAATAAAAATATTCATACATTATTTTACTACACATTTTTTTTTTATTTATTGACATTGACTATTTATTTTGTTTTTAAGGCACAACGTTAAATAAAGAAATACATATTTTAATTATAAAGTACCACATACAGTATTGTAGATGTAACATTAAAATCAGAATTCTTATACATTATACATCTGTCGAGATCTGGATTTCCATATACCATGTGGTTTTAGCCAGAGACAAAAACTTTTCATTTAGCTGCATTGCAAATAAATTAGTAATCTGTAAAAAAAAAGTTGTAATCTGTAACATTTTGGTTGAAATAAACAAGTTAATAGCAAGTGCATGATCTCCTTACCCCGACTCACATTGGTTAACTTATATATATATATATATATATATATATATATATATATATATATATATATATATATATATATATATATATATATATATATATATATATATATATAATGATTTAAAACTTGAGCTGTCGTGTACGATTTTAAGGGGAAAATGTAAGTTTGCTGTCATTTTACTTTAATCCACGTGAAGATAAATATGAACAATAACTTTAAGTTTTATGTTTCAAACAGAGAGGAAGACAAAAGTTATGAATTGCAACTTCATGTAAACTTAAATTTTACACTTTAACGTTGATTGCAAGCAGTAAAATTCAATAGAAGAGTATTGCATGTGCTTGTTTTAAACTGCACGAATATAATAAAAAAATCAAAAGCAATTCATTTTTATTGTTGCTTTTTAGAAAAAAAAAGTTGACTAAAACTTCAGTTTTAGAGGTTTTGACGTCTTATGACTTCTGTTGTGTTTTAAAATGTGATGGCTCACCTCTACATCAAAAGCAGCTCTCATACACCCTTTGCTGATCAAATTAGCTGTGTTTTTTAAAAACGCTGAAACCTGACAGCCCTAAAAGAGTGGCCTTGTGTATTTCTGGTTTGATCTAATTAAATTTATTGTTCTCTTGTTGACCATGTTAAAGGTTAGTAAACCACCTCCCCTTGCACCCACACACCGACACCCCCTCCCCAAACACACACGCACACCTTCCTCTCTTCAGGTCACTTTGATCTCAGCAGGATCAGTTGGTGGTGCGGTAATCACTTGCTTCGGTGCACATGTGTTGAATGTGTAGGTTTGGCTGTAATACTTTATACCTACGAACCCCCGCCCACCCCCATTCTGCACCAATTACCCTGTGTGAAAGAGGAAAAGCAGGACATGTCACACACACATACACCTAACGCTTTGCCAATACAAATTTATGAATATTTGTCATGCCAGTTAAGCTGAAATTAAGACAAGAGAGAAAAACAATGTTACATTGTTAAAAAATAAACAAATAAATGATCCAAAAGTTGCCCTGTACTCCTGACGTCCTAACATTCAACAGACTGACACAAACATTCATTTTATTTATTTATTTGTGCTGTTGTCTGTTTCCACTCCGAGAAAGACATTTGTATATTTATTTGCGTAATTCCTCATGATCAAAGACGACAAAAATTGTGTAACCAGCAAAACATTGTGCTGTAAACACTCGTACACTTATATTTATGGCTTTTTGTAACGCTGGTATTTTAAGTCTTATGATTTCCTCGCTGTCAAACACAGACAGATCGCTTGAATTGTGTTCTCGAGCTGCTCTCAATCAGGTCCTAATGAAAAGCATGCCGCGTGCAGGGGGGAGTGTGCCAAGGGGACGGAATAAAGTTGTACACCAGCTGCTCTTTCTGAAGTGTGTGTGTTTTGTCGTAAAGGCTTTGCGGTAATGAACTGCAGCGAGATGTTATAAAACATTCGGAGCGCTCGAAACGTACCCGCAAAAAAACACTGGTCCTTTGAACAGTTAGTGCCGTTTCGTACAGCCGAAGAATACAATCGTGTTCCACGTCTCGGAAAATTAATCTACGTGTTACTTTTCCGACGCGCCTGCTCCCCCCTTGTGTCTACCTCTCTCTCCTTCTCTTTTTATGAAGTCCTACTTCTTATGACTTTGGCATCGGTTGCCGCAAAGGTCAAAGTGTGGAGCCTGTTGTTATTTATGACCAGGTGTTTATGCATTTATCTAATTAAATCTAAAGTTAAAAGTATGGATCTTTGCCTATTGATCTTTAGTTAGATTTTGCTTCTGTAGTGTGGGTATTATTTTGTACTTTACATTGGCAGACACTTTAATTCCTAGAAATGTGTGCTTCCATGATAAACATTTTTGTGTTCTCTGGGAATTTAACTCATGAAATTGGTGTTTGCAAGTGCTAATCCTTAGCCTATAGCAGGGGATAGCAGCAGTTTCTAAACAAAATTAAAACACAGGGTCTAAATACTGTTTGCAATGTTTGGTTTCTCAGGTAATGTGGATATGACCAACAGGCTGCTGCTGGATGCTGGTATCACCGCCGAACTGGCCAAACACTGGAACAAACAGATGCCGTGAGTTTCATCAAAACATAAAAGCACAAATAAAGTGAAGTTTACCACATCTACAAGTAGTAGTTTACCCAAAAAATTTTCTGTGGAATATAAAAGGAGATATTTAGAGAGGAAACCATTTTTGGTTGTACTGTCCCTTTAAATCATTCATTGCTAATCTTCGTATCTGGTGTAGCTCAGTGTGATTTATTCAGGAGTGAGTATCCTCTTTTCAAAGATGTTCGAATGTTTGTAAACAGAAACGAGAGAATCAAGGCCAAGTTTGTGGCAACAGATGGCGGTGTTACACGAGTCTATCCTGCAAGGTAAAGCTAGATTAAAGCTAAGGAAATGACAGACAGGCTTATGGGTTTTGGACTGAAAGTGTGTGTTTGTGTGCAGTGCCGGTCCTGAATGGACTGAACAGGCCGAAACTTACGAGTGCAGTTTCTACAAGAGGAGTCTGGACAATGATATTTACATATTTACTTCAACACCATTTGAAAACGGTAAGTGTGTGTGTGTTATAGTGGTGTTTCATCTTTTCTATGTGTTAATGAACATTTTGCACTCTTTATCAGGAACTCAAGAGTCTGTTTTAGTGAGCAGAGCAATGGACTTGAAAATCGATGAATTCAGGATGAAACCAGCAGGTGGGAGTCTGTGATTTTTTTTTTATTTTATTTATATATATATATATATATATACTGCAGATAGGCAGGTGGGTTTTTAGAAAGACACAATAATATGTAAAAGGTTTGAATAGTTTGAATTTTATTATTAAACTTTGGAACCTTCAATATAAATGATTTAATGCGAACTTCTATTTTTAATAGTCCTTTTCATTGAACAATATATAAATCTGAATCAAAAGTGAACTCCTTTTTTCTGTTTTAGTGGTTGGAGTGAAACTGGACATATTTTCATGGATGGACAGTTTTATGAATGCTACAATTACATCAAAGGTAAGAAATGAAGAGTCAATGATTTATCTACTCAGTATTTTACTTTCTAATTTGTGTCTTTGTATTATATTTGTATTATGGTTTTTCTGCACAGTGTGATGGTGAAATCTGTGGGTGCAAAAGGAATGATGAGGTAAGATCATGTTTTTTTTTTTTTCTTTAGTTACATTTAAGTTTTCAAATGTGTGTATACCTGGCCATACTGTATATGGACATGACCTTTTATTTAACAATTGTTTAAATATAGCCTTGTTAAACACAATGCAAAACCTTCAAAGAGGTTGGTAGAGAGGTCTAACCTCCTATAATGTCAATGGTTTTGACACACATGGGTGTGGTCATTTGTGTGTCCACATACTTCTGCCCATATGGTGTAAATTCATATAAATTTAAAGCTGAAATCTCAAAGTTGACGTCCTTTGACTTTTTATGTGTGAACTACCCATTGATCATTCTCTCCTTTCTTCTCGAAGAATCTGGACTGCGTTCTGCTGGACGACGGAGGCTTTCTCGTCATGGCCAATCAGGATGACTACATCAGCATGGTGGGCCTCTCTTTCAGCCAATCAGAACCTCTCCGCTATACTTCCATTCCACATTACCCTTTTCTGACCCCTGGAGATCGGCCACCCGCGCCCCGCCGACAGCAGCAGCAGAGTAAATGTTTAAAGTTAAGCTCGGCGAGGGAAACCAATCAGAGCGGAGTGTGCGCGGGATAAATCACGGCCGGAGTGTTTGGCAGCAGGACTGAAGCCGCGGGGACCGATCCTGCCCTAAATACCGTCTATTCCCCCTCTGTGTGGGCAGACTCTCCTGGGGTCAGCCGGGTCCGCACATTCATTACCGCTGTTATTGCACGGGGAACGCCGGCCATTCTGTACACTTCAGGATTTATACTGCCTTTGGACTGACTTATAGTCCTGAGCGCACACGCTCGTACGTTTTTACTTCTAATACAAAGCTGGAAGCTAAGCGGCGTGTGTTCTTAACAGTAACCAGAACAGGGACGTTTTTTCATGCACTCACAGTCAGTATAACACCTTTCTGGGCTTGCACTTTGGTTTAAATTATGATAATGTAGTAGGTTGTCCTAATAAGATTAAAACACACCCTATTGGCCTCCCGTGGGCACGGTTGGCTTCTTTAAACACAGAAGCCAACCGTGTGCACAGAATGAAGATTACAGCTGGTACTGGTGGAAATATACAGGGTTTCAAATCAACTTTTTCACTCATTGGGCGAGTAATTTATTTTTCTAGATACCTAGTAAGAGTGTATTTAGGGCTGTATTCCTCACTTTCCATGTAGCTCATCTCAGGACATCTGTAAACCAAATGCCTCATGAATAAACATTCAATTGTTTGTGTTTAAAATTATGTTAGTTGAAAACATGAAAAGCTTGTGTAAAATGTAAATAATATGTAAAAATATTTTGTAAATATTGGCTATGTTATATTTTGCAATGGTGCATGATGAAGCTATTCTGCCTTATGCTTTGATTAAAAGTTTCTTAAGTAGATTTTCTTAGCTATACTTCAGGGGCAAAATTGAAAAAAGTCTCTTAAGAGACATCCAGGGATGTCTTAAAAACAAAATGTCTTTGGTTTAGGCTTAGACTAGTTAAACGTTTTATATATAATATGTTGATATCCTTACATGTTTTCCTGTACTGTATATCTACATGTATGTAAATGTGTGTGTTTTATGTATATCTTTAGATCGGACACTTTTTCGGCATGATTGACCCAGGCCTGATGAGAAATCTGTTGAACGAATCGCTGTTTTCCGTCAACATATCCTATGACTTTCAGTCCCTCTGTGATCCCAAAAACGAAACGAAAGCCGCCGCTGGTCTCAGATCAGTCTATGTGGTGAGTTGCATTTGTTTAAAATTCCTTTTCACAGAAAATACACAAAGCGATTATCTCGTGTTCAAAGGAATGCACCACGCTGAATACAAGTTAAGCTCTGTCAACATCATCTGTGCCATTTCTCAGGTTATACAAACAAACAAGAGGGTTTAAAGTTATGCACTTGCAATGAAAGTCTATTAAGTTCCTGTAGCTCAACTAGTAGCGCATGGTGATTAGCAACATCAAGGTCACGGGTTTGGTTCCCAGGAAACGTACCTAAAAAAAGATGCTTTTTGAAGCATGTGCCAAATGCATAAATAGTTGGTTCGCGTGTTGTCTGTTTTACCACAAAAGTTTTATAACCTTTATCAGAAGTTTTGTTTGGCTAAAAAAAAATCCCCTTTACATACTCAGCACATTTTACGCTATAAAGGTTAGTCAGGCATAAAAAGAAAGTGTGTTGTGGTGAACTTCACATTATTGTTCCACAACAACTTGATAAGTTAGCCTCACGATACGTCCTCTGATCCGTGTGACTTCAAGATTACACTTCTGTTGAACATGGTGACTAAATCCCTCAAACCATGAATCATCATGAAGAGACACTTCCTCTGTCATGCTAATCAGAGCAGCGTGCGTTTCGTTTAGCCATGTTTGTGGATTTATGCTTACATCTGCTGAGGTTTCTCTTAATATCTCCCGTATTGTTTGGCACGGCGTTCCTTCAGTCTGGCAGGGCTGAACGAGGGCCGCTGCCAATACAAATCAGGATGTTTTGGTGCTTCTCTACTCCGGATATGTACCTTACAAAGTTAGAAAAGAATGTTTGAAAGAATAATGAGTTTCTGTACCCCAGGGAATGTACCTCTAAAACTTAATGAAATATTTATGTATGCAATTAATTGTGGTTAATGCAATGAATTCTTCAGCATTTCATGTAAATAACCCTGTTAACATGTTTAATCTATCGACGGCTTTACAATTACAATTTTATTTGAAGTAATTACATGTACTGCTACATTAATCATGTGTATATCAATAATTGCAGATAAATTCTCTATTAGGGCAGAATAGTAAAAATATATATAGAAAATGTCTCTTTTAGACTTCCAGTCCACAACAGTTTTCAATATTGACTTCTTGATCCATGATATGTCCATGAATCCATTAAATTAACATTGACACCCCTAATTTAATACATTGTGTCTTTTAGCCCACCATAGCTGATATCCTGAACATCGGTTGGTGGGCGTCTGCGGCCGCCTGGTGAGTGAACCGATGAGTCTCAGAAGCATGTCGTTGAGCATCATGTATCGTGTGATGTTCTGTATTAAATCCATGTTTGTGTCGATATTCAGGTCAATTTTGCAGCAGCTGTTTGTCAGCATAACGTTTCCCAACTTTCTTGAGGCAGGTAAGAGCTCAATTCAATCATTTCAATCCTGGCAAACGAAGAGCAGTTCGGAAGACGTTATTTTTATTTCACGTTGTTTTGTCTTGTTGGTTGGTTCACCAAAAACTGATTGCCAGTGTTGAATTTAAGTGTACAGCTTGATCATATTCACTGGACTGTCACAGACAATAAATGTGATGGGAACAGAATGTACATTTTGGCCATGTTTAGTGTATTTTGGGAGACTCTGTATCAATATTGTATGACTGAGTGTTTGTTCAGTGCTTTTTAGCCGTTGAATCAATAGTGAAATGATTATGCACTATGGGGTGAATTCGCTAAACAAATGTGCCGATTTTGCGAATAAGATTTCACTGCAAAACCTGTGTTATTCACTAACCAAAAAGGGACCTGCGTTTACAGATTTTGTCTTTCTACTGTATGCTTTCTACAACACTGTGCATACATAAAATGCTAAAAAGTTCATTGTTAGTGAATTCCACCTTGTACATTTTAGAGTTGAATTTTTAAAATGCAACATTAAATTGTGATTGTGTTTTGCACACAGCGGATGTAGATGACGACCTGTCTAAAATCCCAACTAAGGAAAGTTGCATTACAGAGCAGACGCAGTATTTCTTTGAGAACAGCGAGACGAGCTTCAAAGGAACTGTTGAATGTCTAAACTGTTCCAGGTAAAAGCTGTACGTAAACGGTAGCGTTATCAAAAAGAGCCGAACTGGAGAAACAAAAAAACAAAAACATTAATTAATTTAGACATCTTGACTTGTCAGTTTCCTTTGTTTTTTTAACTTTTTTAACTTTTGCCTCCAGCACTTTATGAAGTTCTAGAGACCTGTCACCATGTCTAACTTACAGTACTTAATATAGCTGTAACTTTGATTTCATTTGACAATGATGTTAGTCATTGATGTATTTTTTGTTTTTTGTCTACAGGCAGTTTATAGCCGAGAAGCTTCCAAAAACGAATCTGGTGCTTATCCGTCGCTGACGCACAGAAGAGTTGCACAATGTGCGACGAAGCAAAATTTTCACAAGAGGAGAAGCCTTGTATCCTTTTATACATGTACAAACACACCAAGTGTTTAGTAGAGATACATAACAATGATGTCACAGGGTCACTGTCTGGACTGTCCGTATTTCATACACTGAGGTCGGTCAATGGTTCGTTCAGAGGGGTTTTTTTTGGTCAGAACTGAATCTGTTTAAAGCATGAGGAAGTTCACCATGTATTTGTAGCGTGTCTGACTTGTTTTGTTGGTTTCTCCTGAACCCAAGCCCATAGCTCCAGGTCCGAATCCCTGTGTGTTAGCCCAGAATCCTCGATACCGAAAGGGTCCGGAGGCGTGCTTCGATGACAACACAAGCGTAAGTCCTTAAATGATCTTCTCAACAGAGAATAAACTTACAATTCCAAACCAGCATGACTACACATGCTTCATATCTAAATCTCACATGCTGCTGTATTCTTCCAAACTGGCTGTTTTTTTCCCCGCTCTCATTATTCTTAAGCAGAGATCTACCAAACTGAGATGACCATGAGTATTTTTCTCATTTTGTCACCATGAGTTTAATCCTTACAGCTGATATGTGTCTCTGTGTGATAGATCTTTGTGTAGGAGAGCTTGGTCGTGTTTTTATCCCAGACAAACATGCAGTACACTACATGGCCAAAAGATGTGGGAAAACCCCTTTTAATTAACAGGTTTTGCTATTTCAGCTATGGCTATTAACAAAACAGATGGGTAAAATCAAGCATGTGGCCGTACAATCTGCTTCGACAAACATTTTTGCTTAGACAAACATGGTTGTGATGTTAAGGTGTCATAAACTTTTTGGCCATGTAATGTACAGTAACACACATATCTGTTTTAATGCTTTTCTCTCTTTTTACTTCTTAACGCTCTTTGGTTCAAGCACCTTATGTCTGACTATAACTTCTGACTGCCGACTGTCAAGCATTTTTCTGCATGACTCTTCCTCTCTCTTCCTCTTCTCTCTCTCCTGCTGTGTATTTGCCTGTGTAATGTATGTTAGGATGAGGCCGTGTGTAGGAGAAATGCAGGCTCTCCACTGCTCTCCTCTCTGCTCATGTTACTGCTGCCAGTGTTCATGTGCTGTCTCGGGTCAGTCTCTCTCTCTCTCTCTCTCTCTCTCTCTCTCTCTCTCTCTCTCTCTCTCTCTCTCTCTCACTCACTCTCCAAAGTAATATCAGTAAATGGACTTTTATCATTCCATTGGTGGTAAAACAATGCCAAAAAGTCTAAATAAATTGTCTTTTTTTGATTTCTCTCTATCTTCATCTTTCCTTCTCCTCTCATGTGTTTAATTTTAACTAATAAGCTTATCTGAGAAGCTTCTTAAATTCATCAGCTCTCCATTCTCTACTTCTTTACTCCATTCTCTTTGCTTAATCAATAATCAACACCATCATGCAAAATAGTTTTACGTAATTCAAAATATATTTAAACAAATTTAGTTTCAATTTAGTTTCAATTTACTGCAGCGGTATAAACTTTACTCGTTATTGTCATGTCTGAATTACTGTACATGCATAAAGGCAGTATGTGTTGTGGTAATATATCTTATCGCATACACTGATTAATTTTTACATTAAGATTCAGTTTTATTTTTTATTAATAGGCCTATTTAAGTTTTATTAGTTTACAAAGAGATCGTTCAATTAAACATAATTTGTATGTTGAATATAGTTTTATAACAAATGTGATTACAATTTTTTATTGTTTTGGGAAAAATATCACAATATTAACCCTAACCTAACCCTAACCAAATATACAATGAACCAAGTATTGTGTATCGTATCACATCGTGAGCTCAGTGTATCGTTACACTATAGATATAATTGATATAGTAGTTTAGATATCATATATAAGATATTATTAAGCTTACTATTGTATTCTTACCAAAAATCTGTAATTACAGTATTTACGACATGACAAGGATGCATCACTAGTTCCCCAGCTGATTTTTTTTGCATGTCAACAGGAAAAGAGAGCAGATTGTGGAGGGGCGTCAGGTCTGATTCCATCTATCGTATCCATGGCCATCCTCCAGCTGCTGCTCTGGCTTCTGATTGGACAAGGACACTGCCTGTCTTGATCTTGGGGGTGTTGTGCCAAACCCCCTGACAATGCCAAAATACCTACCGAATCCAACGATACATTTTAACGTTCACCCGGACTCCCACGCTCATGAGGGAGAGGCTCTGACACAGGAAGTACAAAACCAATGCAGTGATCACTCACAGCCTTAGAGGTCAAAGCGGGTCACAGATGATTAATGAGCAATGACCTTTGACCTTCAAGGTCACACTCTCTCCGCACGGTGGGCAGTTTCACCTGGGTGGGCAGACCTTGACATGTCATCTTCACTATGCCATGGGGCATGTAGGTCCTGTTCTGTCACAACACTGCCAACCAAACTTATGCCCTGTACCAGTATGCCTTTTTTTAACCTTTTTGTCCTTCGACATATTTGTAATGAGTAACTCTTCAGTATTTGGAACTGTGTGTATCAGACATTTACGGCCACCCCACACGCCCTCTGGGTTTTTTGATCTACACCCCATTATTTAAAAAATGGACCAATGATTGACTGACCCAATGGCAAAAGTCTCCTGTTTTTCCCAGTGGTGTCCACCTTTGTGCCTTGGGAATATCGGTTTCATTTCCCGCACCGCCATGTGTGTGAATTAACCCTGTGGCTGCCCGTATTTACCATCATGCTGTGATTTTCGTTCGCCCACGGTGCATTAAAACGTGCACCGCTGCCAAACGCTACCCTGTGTGATCTCGCTATACTTTGCACTTGATGCCAAGCAGGTCGTTTGGCCAGTCGTCCCTTATGTGGCTTTTAGGTTTTTTAAATGACTTTCTAAGGCTTGCAAAGTTTCACCGTTTATGTAAGTCATGGCTTTGTTAATACGAAGAGAAAAGTCGCTGTTGCATGCGTGTGTATTGTTTTGGTGTTTTATAACAATTATTTAAAGCAAACTGAGGTTGTTTGCGATTTCTGCTGTTTGTGAAATGTTGCGTTTACTGTAGTATATTTAATGTGTGTGAAAATGCAGATGTTAGGGTGAAAGCTGTATTAGAGGTGCAATTCATGACGTCTTTTGATGCGGTTTCTTGCAATTGAAAAACTCAAAAAGATTGAAGGAAAATTAGCCAATGTTTACAAATTTTTTGAAACAGTTGAAAGTTTTATACACAGCGTTGCCACTTGTCACTGGTTTTGCCGGTCTTTCAAGTTCATTTTGTCGGCAGGCTCTGATGTGTCATTATTTAATTTGTAGCTTTTCCTTCCTGTCAACGTGCCTTGATGTAAATGGATATGTATAAAAAATAAGGGAAGGAACATAACAATGTGCTATCTGACCCTAATTGTTTTGCAGAGATAAAAAGCCCTCGATTCTTACCTGACAAACTAAACTGCTGGCTTCTTAGCGGATCTCAGATGTGCTTCAAGCAAATGTCTGACAAAATCCAATTTATGGAATAAATTTATGGAGAGAGGTCTTTGGTAACATTTAAAATTGGCTCTGAACCACCAACAAAAATGGATAAAATGATCATTTATGTTTTACATATTCAAAATATACAAAAAAGAAAATATCATGGGGTAAACGTAAGAACAAACAAAGAAGAAAATATGGAAAATGGAAAGAATAAAGTGTTATTAACTACTATTAAATAAAAAATCTAAAAAAGACAGACACAACTAAATCTTACTCAGTTTGTAAATTCATTAATTGCAATTTGCAAAAGTGTCAAAATGTGTCAAACTGACTTTAATGTATCACTGATTACCACCATCATGCTTTTTTATTTTAGCAAAAACATTTTAAACTACATCAAAACTGGCATGCAGACTGGAATCGGGCGACGTCACTGCTGCTTCACGCATCATTTCCTGCTGCAAAACAATTTAATTGGACTTGGATTTGGCTTGTGTTGAAAAACCATTCTTCTAATAATCTCCACATTATTTATTATTCATCGTTTTGCTGTAATCCGCCGCATTTCAGAAGTGACGTGCATTAAATCAATGTATTTTCCCCCTAAACCCATTTTACTGTGTTGTTCCACACAAACACCAAAGTTAATTGGCTGTGCCAAAAAGAGAAATGATCGAAAACATCCCCAGTTCCAGACCATTAAATTAAAGGCAGATCAATGACATCAGTTGATTTCCAGTAAATCAAACAGCATCTTGTTTATCTACGCTAAATATGAACTAATGTTTATCAGTTTCTCCACCTGTTGTCTACTTGTAGTTAAAGTGCCATACAACACTGTTCTCTGTTTCTCTTTGTCTTAAAAAAGACACTCAATCCTTTAAGATCTGTGATTTTAAGATACGTCTCGGCATGAGCACTGAAACAGCAAGCAGTGCATGCCCACGTCTGTATCTATATTTGCGAAGAACATTCTTCTGAAGGTGTTTGAAGTGACATGAGTTACGCCTGTGTTCAGTATGGCATTCTACTATAATCTGTACGGTATACAGAATTTTGTGTTTGCATGTCATGCACTGATAATTTGCCAAAATTTGCAGTATACAAGAGAGCTTGTTGCTTGAAATATTGGTTTCCCAGAATGCAATGCACCCACTTCACACCAATCTTTGTTTTCCAGTGGATGAATTAAAAGAAATATCAAGAGTTATGGCGAACGTGTTTACAAAAAAAAGCAAAATAAGCATTTTTTACTTTCTAGATAACAATGTGTAGCATATTACTGTTGAAATGTTCATTATTAAATAATGCCAACAGTTAAACTCCAAACATGTCTAAAGTTTCACTTCTGTTTCTCTTCTAACCCAGACGTTTTCTCCATCCTAAAGGTCAAAGCCAACCTTACATGTCAAAACTGATTTGGGACCAGTGTTTGAAAGCATTAAGGGTTACCAGCTTCTAACAGAAATTGTTTACAGGATATCCATAAGGGTGAAAGTGTTTTCTAAAATATCAAAAAGACAGATGTTTAGTCTGCATATATGAGCTCAGTTCAAATTGGTACTTAGAAAAGACAGAATTGTGCGCCACTGTTTTTTTTAGGTAAACTGAGAGTTTTCATTTCACTTTTTGTAGACATTTAAATCAAGCTTGTCCAGATGGTGTCACCTCAGGAATCAAATACTCACAAAATGTGATTCAAAGTGTTTGATACTGATGTTTCCGAGCTCTCTCTCTCTCTCTCTCTCTCTCTCTCTCTCTCTCTCTCTCTCTCTCTCTCTCTCTCTCTCTCTCTCTCTCTCTCTCTCTCTCTCTCTCTCTCTCTCTCTCTCTCTCTCTCTCTCTCTCTCTCTCTCTCTCTCTCTCTCTCTCTCTCATTTTCTTTATCTGTCTATCTATCTCTCTCTGGACTGTGTGGGTTTTCATCTCTGGAATTCTGAGATGGCTTGAAGCGTGTTTTAAGCGGTCAGTCATAATATCCCTGCTGCCTCCGCTTGCCTCTTGGCTGACCGATAGTCAGGGTTTTGGAAGAATTATCTGCAGGGTTATTTAGTCCCTCTTAATCGTTCTTTAATGCAGTGGTTCTCAACTGCAAAATATGTATTAGTTAACTGTGATTTTAAGAAGAATGTTTTTTTCAAGTGGAGAAAATGTTTCCCATATCTTTTCCTGTTAAGGACAAAGGCTATATATTGAATCAATCTCAACAGTATTTCGGCTCATATTTATTATATTTGTTATTCAGAAGAAGCTAGCCAACCAAATTAGATAGATTTCAACATGGACAGACTGCTTGACGTGCCCTTATACTCAAAACCATGAACAAATTGTAAAAGGGTCTACAACGAAATTTGTTTGTGCTCTATACAAGACACTGTTAGGAACTGAATGCTTATGCATATCAAACAACATGATATCCTTGAGATCTGGATCCTGAAGTTATTTCAGTTAAGACCCACTGCTTAAATTAATAACGGATCTATGATTCGAGTTAGTTTGTAAAAAACATTATTTAAAATGAAAAACGTATTGTTTATAATGCCAGAATTGTCTGAATTCATGTTCTAGCAAATGGAAAATAAAAACAGGTTTATCATTTTCACGAGTGATGTCGTTTCTTTTGCCTTGACTGTTTTGATCACCACAGATTGCTGTTTTTCTCCTTTTCCAAAATCACTTCGACTTATATTTGTACTGGTGCCAAAACATTTTTCCCCGTGTATGTCAGAGGGAAGTTTGAGTCTGCAGTTTCTCCTCTCTCCAGTGACATTTTTCTGTCATCAGAGAGGACCTGAATGGAGCCAACCACAACACTGGCCTCCAATCGCAGTCAGCCATCGATATTTTCACACAGCGTTATCGCACTGCCATCACTACTCCATGTCTCCATTGCCAGATTCGCTTGTTCTGCTTTGCTTCTCGCTTTGACATCGAAAGCCTCGGCAGTGTTTCACCTTGAGATTGAACGTGAAACCAGCTGCATGCGCCCTCGTGCCTGTTCCCCTGTTTATTGGCGATATTAAAAGGGCTCCTGCGATGTGTGATATACTACGAGACTGTTAAAGCACGCGAATGGTCGAGGACAAAAGTTCCATCGTTCCCAACAGTGTTTTCGTTTAATGAAAGGGCCGTTTATATTTGTGAAACAGCTGGGGGAAGTACCAAAAGGACACATCTAATATAAAATTACATATTTTACAGACTGGAAGGAGGAAATGTGCCATAATATTAACGGCTGAGGCATTATTAAAACTGTCAGTCTTCTAGAACTGACTGTTTAAAGAAAGAAATGTGAAATGTTTTGTGGACTGTAAAGCAATATGTAAATATTTAACTGTGCGATAGAATTGGTGTGAAAAGTGCAGCGGTGCCAGCTGGAAAAGTCGAAACCTCTCCACAGAAGTCAAAATGGCCTTTAATGGCTATTTCTATTAAAAGTTGCTTTAAATAAGCGCCCGAGCTCGTCGTTGTAGCTTTGAGATGCTTAGCTGAATGTCAGACACTTGTCGGATATTTACAGTGTCTCGTTTCACAACACACTCGAGACGCGGTGGCTCTCGAATTGAACGTGTCCTTATGTTTTTCTTATCAACCCTGAACCCATAAACAAAAGTGGACAGCACAGACTGAAACCTAAACAGGCTCACTGTGTCATCTAAGTGCCATCTTGTATCCGCCTAAACAGCATTTTTCATGTTTTTCTAAATATCTGATCTGTTGCACATTCATTGTGCAGTTTTAAATAGAAATGTATAACAAAAAACTATAGTACTATAGTATAAGCTGTATTTTTTGCTTTGGGGTTGTCTGAACATATCCAAATACATTGTAAAACAATTTCGCTGTTTTAATTTTCAATTACAATCAAATTGGCTTTACAAGTCATTTAGACTTTTTCAAATTTTCTCCAGTGGTGAGTTGCTGTAACTTATAAAAATGAGATACATTTGCTTAACTTGTTGATCTGTTGACATAATATAAAAACATATGTTGACATAAGTTATGAAAGTTGAAATGTTTACTTGGCTCATGTCAAGTGATTCATGTACCCCAAAAAACGTTAAGGGAACGTTTGAAAACATTCAGCCTTATCGCATGGGTCAGTGTTTACTAGTTTAGTGATTATGGGATTATTTGTAGTAAATATAAATGTATGACATACATTGACCTGTCTTATGTAGGGGCCAGAATTTCCCCCACTTCAGCATCAATCAATTGCCCCAAACCCCTAGCGACCACCCCAGCAACCTCTTAGCAATATTTTATGTTTGATTTTTTTTTTCAGAAAATATAAAAGTGTGTGTGCTTGAGAAATAGCGAACATTGTGTGCCACAGAAATGATCACCTGTTGCTTTGAAGTGGTTGGTATCTGCTTTCTGTCCTAAAGATGGTTGTACAAAATATGTCCAGGACGTTCCAATCACTGTGAACAATGTTTCTCTTCTCTTTTGAAAAACCACTACAATCAGCAATGTTTAGATGCCAAGTCTTTCTTCTGGTTTTGGGTCTTGGCCCACCATCCACAGACATACACACTGTCCTATGCGGCAGCTGTAAACTCCACAGACCCCCAGAACCGGTGTGTGTATGTGACTCACCTGTGACTCATTTGAGACACGCGTTCTGAAGGCAGGAGTCTGGTAGCGTATTTGGTTTTCATGTCCTTTCATGTCCAGCTGTCTGTTGTGAAAGTGATTTGGCCGCCGCACGCAGCACAGGCAAACACAATAACTTCACACAGATGTGTGTAATGTCCGGCTGAACCCTGCCAAGGAAAGGTATACGAGGGAGATGTTTAAACCGTCGTGGAGCTAGACAGACAATGCAATGGTAGATAAGGTGGTTAAGTTGGTCATATTGTCTGGTGGTTAGGTGAGTAGTAGCATGTTAACCAAAGTGGAACCTCATAAATAAGTTTTTATTTATTGAGTTAGTTAGTTGGTACTAGTGGTAGTGGATGTAGTACAGATAGATGCCATATTCATATACTTTGGTATTTACTTGGTGCTGGAAGGCACTGTACATCAAAGGATCCAATGGCACCACACCCGCACAATTATTTGAAGTTAATCCAAAGCCACTTTAATGAGACGAGTGACGAGTGATGTACAACTTCTGTAATTCGCAAAATGGTGTATGTGCAGAACTCTATCTATTTAAAATTTTGTATTGAAACATACATATGTGTGTGTGTGTGTGTGTGTGTGTGTGTGTGTGTGTGTGTGTGTGTGTGTGTGTGTGTGTGTGTGTGTGTGTGAGAGAGAGCGAGAGAGCGAGAGAGAGAGATGATCTGCAGGTGTGGGATGCAGTCTGTGTGAAATCAGCATTTCTAGATACAACCCCTTGACTCACAAAAACATGATGTGTTTTGAAGCATGAAGCAGCGACTGTGATAATGATCTTGTGACATGAGCTGCTTATTAAAAGTGTCTGTACGGAGTGAGATGTTAGGCAGCTGCTGGAGTGCTATGACTTTGCTTTGTGTTTCAACCGTAGAGTCACTCTGCCTCGGGGCTTATTTTATTTGTACACGCAGAGCACACGTGTTCTTCACCTCGTTCGTCGTCTTTCAAGTTCAACATCTCTGTGACATCTTCTTTAGGTATTCCAGCAACTGGATTGAGTCTGTGTGTGGGCCAGATTGAGACCTGCCGTGTGTGTAGAAGAAAGGAAAATTTCTTGGTCTTCCTTTATTCAAAACTCCAGGTATGTAGTATAAAAAAAAGCTCCACTGGAACTTTAATTTTACCTTCTGGGCTTGCTGGTTTAATCAGGCTCCTCACCCTTCAGCTCAGGAACCGGGGGCAGATAGTTTATCCAGATTGTGGTTTGCAGCCAGTTGCAACAAAGCCCTTAAGTTAAGACAACCCTTAGTATAGGTTTCAATTAACATGTACCTCTGAGATTTCTCACTGATTTGCTTTAATGTAATGCAATGCCTCATTCTGGCAGCAAATCAGCAGGAATCTCAAGAAATAAGATCAGGGACATTGTGCAAACGTTACCAATCACGGCGGATAACAATCTGCGCCTCGCTGTACCGTTAGCTGCATCCGCAGAAACGTTTTTGACTACATTTGTTGGAAGGCGGACAATGTGGCTTGTCAGTTGTTGAGCGTGAATTCAAGGTGAGAAGGAGGTGAAATTGTTTGTGGTTCCTGTAGGCCAAAGCTCATGTGAAAATTAGCATTTTATCGCATTTCGAAGTTTCAGTTTAGTGAACTTTGACATTTAAGACGTTTCTGTCAGTGTATGCTACTCAATGGATGTTTGGCCCAGACGGTATGTGTGTCAACATCTTAACATCGTTTGATGGTGGTATTTAAGAGCTGAGGGGGTCAAATTGCGGTCCAGCTAATTTGCTGCTTGTGTCTTTAAACCTAGTATGCAGACCTCCATGAGAGGCTTTACAAAGCTGCAGGACACCCATTAACACCCGTCTCTCACTTGCACTCTTCCCCTGCATCCCTTCTTTTCCTTTAAAAACTCCTCTTAGGACACCACAGTCATTCTTAGTCTGGTCTTGAACAATCTCAGCAGGAAGGGTAAAGCAATTTATTTGGGCTTGTTCCCTCACACGTGGAGCCACTTAGCAAGCAATGAGGTGCCAGATAATCTCACAGCTGCCGCAGCACCAGAGCTCCGGCGTCTGACCCTCCACCTTTTCTCAGGCCTTTTCTCTGGGTACCATTTTAACACCATAAACCAACTGAAAGACAACCATTAAGCAAAAGGCATTGAGCCAGTACACTTATTTGGAATTGATGTAATGTTTTCAGGACTACATCATCTGACTCAGTCTCTATCAAACGATTTGAACTTTGTTACCACAACTTCGGTCTTTCTTACTGTTACTGACAGGGTTGTCAAACTTAACACAGAACACAGAATTAAAAAGCTGTCAGCTGTCAACACAGAAGCGAAATACGGCACTGGGCAAAATTTCAACTCAAAGACCTTGTGAAATTAGAGTTTCTGTATTTCATTTGTTGGTGTTCCAAAAACTATCTATTATTTCACTACAGTAATCAACTATGGTGTTTATAGTAAAACCGTAATAACTGCAAAATTATTGTTGTTTTTATCATAATAACCATAATTTAACTAGGATATTTGTAGTAACACAAATAGTAATGAATCTACAAAAATCATGGTTAATTTTCCTTTTTAACTACTTTTTTTACTATAATAAAGTTAATATCATTCATTTTCTGTAATTCAATAATTAACTGTAATTAATTTTTCTTAGGGGTACATTTAAAGGTTGACAAAAATGACTTAATTAACCCAAATTTAATCTGTATAGTCGTTTCACATCTCAATACCATGACATTAATCTCAAGGACTAACAGTGTTCCAATTTACCCAATTTTCTCACCCTATATGTGGTTACATTATTTATATATATAATGAATTTATGTTACCTAAAGGAAAAATGAATTTTATTTGTGGTTATTATGCTCCCCAAGCTGCATTTATAATTCTTGAGACATTATGTACAGTAATTTTTAAAGCCCCTGCGAGCGCACCTTGACCACCACTCACCAGCGAGCGTTGAAAACCATAAGCAATTCCTTAACATTGTTTTGGTCTGTCTAATAGTTTATTTTTGCTTCAGTGAAACCCATTCATGGGTGTCCACACTGACATCAAGTTACGAAAGTCCACTTTAACACTGTTACCCGGGAAAAGTGCGAGCCGTACCAATCGAAACCGCGGCCGTGGCGCGGGCCAGGGTTAAAAAACCTGCTCGTTTGTAATTGGATTTATGTGCAGGAATGTTTTTCCAAGGCGCGACTTGTGAAATAGTACGCCATCTGCTCTCGATTAGAGCGCAGGACCGGCACTCGCTATACAACAAGCGAGGAAAGCCCCAGACGCTCCGATCTATAGTGTTGCTGGGCTGCTTTATTACAGCACAAGGGAGAACTGCGGTTCCAGCACGCGGATGCCATGACTCTGTTTCTCTCACAATCCCAAAACTCTCTAAAGCATCTTCAGTCTCTTTTGGTTTTTCTCTTTCCCCTCTCTTTCTAAATTTTATTTCCATCACACATCTTTTACTCTTTTACGGATTGTTATATATACTTAGTGGTGCTAGCGAAGTCAAGCATCATTTCTCAGTATTAAACTTTGCCATGTGACTTGCGTGTTACAGAACAAAGCCTTAAATTTTGTGGTTTGTGCAGGAGAGGTGAGCTATTACTTTTCTATGCCATCATACTTACAATTTTCACATGGTGAATGATAAAACTATTGGAAAAATCCCAGCGTTTCATTAATGAAACAAGTATCACCTCGGGACTACGATATCCAAATTTATATATACAGTTTTTAATGTGCAGTTTTGTACCTGGCATCCAAAGCACCCTAGCAACCACATACTATAGCAAAACGGTTAAAAAACACGAAACAAATACATATCAACACTCTGGAAACCACTTCTAGCATTATGGTGATGATGGACAATGCCAAACATGGAGAAGGCAAATACAGTTTTTAATTGGTGAGGGAAAGTGGGGGTGTGAAGCTGTTTCTTTGACAAGCTGGGGTCAAAGGTCACAGAAAGGTGATCATACTTGCAATTAGGCCCCTCTGTGAGGGTTAAAATTTTAGTCCCACTATGTGCAACCCTCGGAGAATAAGTGTTCCCCTTTAGCAACCCTCTGTGTGTGTGAAAGATTAGGTCCGCATTGCATTGCAACAGTCTGTGTAAAACAAGATGAAAGACAAATCCTAATGTAAATTTGGTTGAGTGGTGTTTGTGGTTGTGTGTGAAATTTTATGCTTGAGCACATGTACTTGCGTCTATGTGTGTGGGCATGAATGCTGCAAAGCTATGATGTCACAGCAATGCTGATTGGAACGTGCACGGTCCTTTCACTATCAAAAGCCCAACAAGAATAAATCTACTAATGTGGTTTATTTGTTGCTTGGAAACTCATTGGTACCAAAGACCCAGTGCACATCTGACCTAAACCTCAATCTCTTATGTTCTGGTTTTAAGAGTCTTAACTTGTCCTAATGTGACTCGGAGACCCCTGTGTTCATGCTTTGCCTCTCCTCCCCTGATATTCGAGCTTTTACTTTTGTCCAGCTGCAATATAACGTCTGAACCCGAAGCACACGCTCTCCTCTGAGGCCGAACCCCTCGCACTGATGAGGAGCGTCTGAGCAAAGGCAGTGATGCAGAAAAATAAAGAGACTATTTGGGAGTGTGAGCAATAGATACAATCACAAAGAATAGAAATGGCAATTAATGAATGAGACAGGAGAAAGAGGCTGAGATTGCAGTGTTTCAGACGGGAGTTCTGATGGTAGTTTAATGAAGTGTTCTCTACAAGGGACAAGCGTTTTGGAATGAGATCACAGAGAAGCTCGTACGCTCACAAACTCATCGACTCGATGGCTCTACTGGCACAGAGCCACATTTAGGGTCAGAGAGATAAAGGCAGGATGAGCAGCGTGGTCAGGAAACGAGATTTAAGTGGCAAAACTCTTCATCGTGATGATAGATGTTTTGGGTGGTTGCCAGGGTGTTGCTATGTGTGGCTAATGTGTTTTAACCTGATAACTGCATACACATGAAAATGCACTATTTGAACTTTGTACCATTTTTTTACGTTTTAGATATATATTTTTAATTTTAAAAATATATATATATTTTTATTTAGTATTGAAAGTGCTAAATACCTTCTTTTTCTAGTGGTTGAAATAGGTTTAAATGCTGGTTTTGTCAGGTTTTGTACAGGTTTTATCTTCAGCAGACAGATGAGACGGTTCCAATAACAACTATTTCATCTTAAAGTTTTACTCATTTCAAATATGGGGGAATTCATTCAGACTGTGATTGTGCAGCTTTGTAACGGCCTTTACTAGAATGTGCCACCCATGGGGATTGGGTGGTGCCTGATATATAAGCCCAGCCTGATATATTTAAGTATTTATATTTACGTATTTAATCTAGCTGCAGCCCGGTCAGGCGTTGCTCTCTCGTTCAGACTGAGGTGACACGCTGACACCTGGGTTCCACCATTCCCGACCGGCACTCGACTTGGGCACACCTGCTCGCCCCACACAGGGCACAAAGCAAACATTTAAACAGTAATCCTAACTTTAAAAGCTCCACGCGACTTAATGAGAAGGAATCTGGGCTCTCAAATCTTTCTACCCCCCTCTTTCTATATTTCTATGTCTCTCGCTCTTTCTCTCTCCCTCTCAAGAGGGCATTTAGAGCTGCCCATTAACGGCCAAAGTGTAGATTTCCTGTGAAATAACGATTGTGCCCTCCACATGGTTTATGTCTAAATACTCAAGAACACTTAGTTAAACATGAAGCCCTGCGTACGGCAATCAGAATGGGATTGTTTCCAGCTGTGTCCGACCGACCAACATCCAGAGTAAGAGAGATCCATCAAAACTTTCTCTTTATTGATGGTGTGGCGAATATATTGCATATATTGGCTTTTCTTTGGAATAAAAGGGTGGGTGTGAAGTGGTCAGCCCTTCGCATTCCTCTGCTCTTTATAGAAGCGTGATTTCATTCATTTCTTTCAGTCTGCCATTTAACCACTGTGTGCCACCGAGGTGACTGCTTTAATGTCTCGGATAGTTTATTTTAATGATGGAGGACTTTGCGATTAATTCCTTAGAAGTTTGTGTTGTGCCTGGGATTGGTGTTGTATTTTTGATCTAATTCAGTAGTGAATCAAACCAATGGGTGTTACTGTGAGTCATGCATTTTAGTGACTGTTTTATTAAATATCAAGTAAAACGAATATAAAATAGTGTTCCAGTTTTCGCAGTTGTGTGATCAGTTGGGGCTGTGGGGGTTTTATGAATTATCTGCAGACTGTGAATGGAAAGCACAGTTGAGGAGTCCAAACTGAACATAACTTCTCATCTGTGATGAAAAGTTTGTGAAATGTGTGACCCTGTCAGTGAAAACCCAGCTAAAGTCATTTTTTTGTGATTCTGTTTTCTAAATAAAATCATTCTACATAATTTAAAGAACATATAACCTTGATATCTTTACTGAGTAAGGACATCAAAGATTAAAATCATAGTGATATTTATAGGTGAACTCAAACTTGCTTGTTATCTCATCATTTATTTTTGAGACTTTAGCCTGGTTTTCACAGACAAGTTCACATTTGTGTTTTATTGGCATGTGTCAATTTGTATGATATTAAAGGATCTGTATATCTTTCAACATGTTCAACATGTCACAATTTGCATTTGTACATATTAGCTCACTGTAATTAAACTGTAAACAATAATTATGTAATTAATAACAAAGAGGACACGGCAATACAATCCAACATGTAGACACTTGCAGTTTTTTAACAATATTCTTGCTCAACCGGGTAATGTTTTACATTGTACATTTAAGTTTATATGTTACATTGTGTAAACATCCAGCTTTTTTATTTTAGCTGTAATATTTCTGCATAATGCTCACTAAATTCATGCATTTTACACTTATTGATAAACAATACTCTAATTTTAATAACCTTATTAATATAATCACAAATATAGTGTTGTTTATTATTGCTCTGTATAACCACAATGTCATGATCAGACATGTCTATGTAAATGTGGCTAAAAGTCAATGACTCGTTTTATCCATGCTCTGATCAATTCCCACATCTCCCCTCCTCCCCAACTCAAGATTGAACAGGTTGAAGGAGGCTCCAGTATCGGTGAGCTGAGAGAGAGAGAGCGAGCGAGCGAGCGAGAGAGAGAGAGAGAGAGAGAGATCGCGCTACGGGACATGCTGATATCTTGTTCATCACACACGCCACCAGCACCAGCTCGGACCTCATAACCAGTCCACCAAATCCTGGAATATAACCCTGAGAAGCATGAAATCAGATGCAATGTGGATTTATCAAGCTCTTCTGTGCGTTTTACTCTCCGTGGATATGGGTAAGTGATCCGTGCGTAATGCGTAATGCGCATCTAAGTTTGGAGCGCGCTTTATCCATTCACTTAACTGATTGATTATGTTTAAATCAATTATACGATGAGGAAAGACTGTAGAAATATAATGTAGAGGTGACATGTATAAGGAGAGATTACATCAGACAGGTCCAAGTTTTTTTTAAGGAACGTTTTCAGCGCGTATTCATATGGCGCATTTGTAACCTATATTAGGGGCATATACGCATTACGTATCAAGCTAAATACGCTAAATTTAATTAAATATATTACTTTTTGGAATAAATGTTATTTATATACGTTGTTTTTATGTCCAAGATTTGACACAGTTAATTTATAACCCTTATAAATGATCGCACAGGTAACACTATTACTGCAGTAGAACTTTTAATGATATATATATATATGAATATATATATATATATATTGGAAATATATAATTACTTTGGTAAATTTATTTAGTGGTATATGATTGGATCACGTTTTTATGTTGCTGAAAAACTGCTTCTGTTATGGACAGAGTGACCACATGAATTTACTAAATTCTTCTAAAATTAAGAGGTAAATTCTCAGTATTTTGGTGGAACACATATGTAGTGAAAAAAGCAAACAAAAAGTAAACAAACAAACAGGTTTATTATATATGTTTAGAGAGTTTTTAAACTGTCCCTTTTGCCACAAATGTATATTTAGATTTTGGAGTTTACGCAAATGCACTGACCCCACATCACTTTTTCAGTCTCATAAACTAAAGATTGAAGTCGTTGCACACATCACGTAACTCTGATGATGTGGGATGTAGTCTTATGGTCAGAGATAGGTTGTTGGTTAAAATGCAACTCTATCATCATCCTAGGCATTGATACCTTGACCCCTCAAAATACAATAATATCAGCTTAGTAATATCAGCTTTTGGTTGTTTTTTCAATGACTCAATTTTCTTAATGATTCCCAAATTACCCTAAGGTAAATCTTTAAGCCCCCCAAAGGTTTATCCATGAACTATCAGCATTGTGCCCTTCACTAAGTCTTCTGACCTGAGGTCACTCTCGGAGGTCTGCCGATAAAAGTCATTGTGCATGAAAGCATTAGCTAAACGTGTAATTACTCCAGCAACATAAGCTACTTTCAGTCTTGTTTCAATGGAGTGAATTCAACATTCCAATTGATGCTAAATAACAGTGACATGCATCTGCAGATGCACTACATGAAAACGGCCAAAAAAGCTACAGATCACAGCGAAGGAGCCCCTCTCAGGTCGCACACGTCCCGGGCAAGAGCACATATGGAGTGAATGCGCTCTTTAAAGCGGGCGTTATCGAACATCTGGACAGAGCCGTTCTCCCATATTTCACCATTGAAAATATTCATCGGACCAGATGTGCTGCGTAAACACAGACCGAGAGGTTCTTCGAGCTTTCGCTGAAGCTCAAGGAAAGGAAAGACATTAGTGAGCCGGCCTGAACCCATTAATGCTGATGCTTTCGTCGATACCCATCCTCATCGCTACCATAAAGCATTTTCCTGCAGTTCTTTAAAAAGGAAGAGATTTAGCCCAATCTAATAAGCGGCCCAGGAGATAAAGATGCCCCCGACAGGCCAAAGAAAGGAATTTAAAAAAGTCTAATTGGGGTGCTGAAGGAAAAGATCAATGTTTGAAGACCAAACTGATGAAAGCCATATGTGTTCAGATGCTGCCCAGACATTAATAATATGTCCTCACCAAAACCACCTCAGCCACAGGAGTTTGGCAGGGGACATTGCTGCGCAGTACTGTACTTGTGTAAATCAAGCTGTTACCTTACTCCACTGGATTTTTAATAGTTTAACAAATTGCTTTGCCTACTGAGCAAAGCTGCTACAAGTTCTGGAAAAACAACTTTTGAGGGAAAGCGTATTTACTTGGTTTAGTTTCACTATGTGGCATCAAAATTCACAGTAAATGCACAAACAAACACTGCTTTACAAACACTAAAACATGGCCTCCGCCAGAAAGATTAGGGATGTTAGGGATGAGCTTTGCACATGTATGTAAGTTGACATTGCGAGTATCCTCAGTCCACCAGAGCCCAGTGAATCATGACACGCGTGTCAAAATCCAGTGGTGTAAGGTAACAGCTTGATTTAGACAAGTAAAGTACTGTGCAGCAATGTCCCCTGCCAAACTCCTGTGGCTGAGGTGGTTTTGGTGAGGACATATTATTAATGTTTGTTTCTGTAGAAGAGACAGTAAAGAGTGAGCCAAAATGCATTTTACTAATGACATAAGGGTGTAAAAGCTAATAGTTTTTATGAGGATGCATTATAAACAAGAGCATGTGTGTGCATGTTTGTTTACGACAGGCTTTTGATTTAGAGAATGCATCTGCTCGCGTATCTTGTATTTGTAATAAAAAACACATAGTTACATTTCATTGTTATAATTATTTTAAAATTCATAATGCTTTGGGTTTGAATGTGACCATATTAATGGTCAGTGCAAAAAACAGATAATTATGGCACTAACAATATAATATTTACGTAATTCACAGTAAAAATCTGCAGAAAATTGATAGCTATGATTTTCTATTATCAGAGATTGAGGTGATAAAGCCAATAGAGCCAAAACTGGCACTCTTTTCTAGGACCTTTCTGTTGTAGTCTATTTAGATGTGTTTATTCTTGCCATCTCTTTTGTGCAGAGTGCAAGAAACAGACATTGCAGAGGTACCAGAAAACTGAAAACAGCAGGCTGTTGTGTACAGACTGCCCTGAGTCTCCTCGAGTGAAAAGCTTCTCGCTGGAGGACTGCGCACGCAGATGCAGCAAGAGCAAGAAGTCCTGCAGGTGACAGACGTGCATCATGTAATCACGCAAACACAATCTCATTTTGTTGCATCTTTATGTGGAAAAGACAAATCTTTAATGTCTCAGTTGTTTCTAATGGAGAACAATACATTAGGTGGAATGAAGTAAAAAAAACAAGGCTTCAGTAGAGAAACAAACTTAAAACATTTCTCATCAAATCAACAGTTGTCAACAGGTTTTATTGACCTTTTTGTCTTAATGATTTGTATTTATTCTCTAATTGAAATTAATCCCTTGTGACTCATGACTGAGTCTCATGACTCATGAGTCTCATGACTGATCAAACACTGAGCTTCTTTTAAATAACCAGTTAAATGTCTGTTGGATCTGGTCCTTCTCTGTTTATCTCCTTACAGGGCATTCTTCTTTGATCAATTAAACAGGAAATGCCACTTGCTTCCCTTCGACCGTTTCTCTGAAGGCGCACAGAGAGACCGAAAACCCAACTACAACCTTTACGAGAAGAAAGGTAAATATTTTTAATTCCTTCGAAGTAGTTCACTCGCACTTGACTTTTTACTTTTTCGCTTCTTCGAACATTTACTGGAAACGTTTTGCTACTCGTTTGTTTATATCGCTGACGTCAAGCGTAAAATGACTCCGTTATGTATAAAACCACCTGTGTCATTTGTAAACAAGATATGCTTAAGAGATTTGGAAGCAAACAGCATAAAAAAATCATGACGTTAACATGTTGCCATTTGTTTATGTTACCAACAAGAGCTAGATTTGACTATTCTGATTTATGTCGAAGGCATCAGAAATAAAAAGTCTTGTTTGGAGAATGAAATCCACTTGGGACGTCACACAGATGCATAATTAGTAAACAACATTTATAATTTCGGATTATTTAAATATCTGTGTGCTGAATGTTTACCACAGACTATGTGAAGGAGTGTATCATCGGCTCTGGTGTCAGCTACAAGGGGAGAAGATCCTTCACAAAGACTGGAATTACATGTCAAGCCTGGAATATGTCTGTACCACATGAACACAAGTAAAAACCCATTTTTCTTTCTTTCTTTCTTTCTTTCTTTCTCTCGAACCACTCTAGAAAGCCTAGTGCATACTACAAGACATAAGCTTGTCGCTCATATTTTAAGTCTTTGGCAAAACACTCTCAGAGTACTCGCAATAAATTACAAAATCTAGCCTTGCTTGTTTTTGACAAGCAAGCCAGCAGCAATAAGAATCGGCCAATGAAATTGTGAGAAGAGGGCGAGGCAGTGATTGTTAAGAACTGGCAACTCAACAATCTGAAACTCAAATCCATTCAAGAATCAACTTTGCACAAGAATGAAAAGTGCACAAAAAGTCAAAATTGTACAGTAGCTGATGATCTTAGTATACGATTTTACAAGTCATATGTATTTTACAAGGTGGGTCATTTGTATGTATTTTTGCAATGTGAATCATACAAAAACATACGATTATCAGAAAGAGCAACGATAAAGGTCAACCCCTTACCCTAACATCATAAAAAGAAATGTCAAAGCTCACTAAAACATACAAATTAGATTTGTACGCACTTGTACGCATTAACTTGTACGCAATGTACAAATTCCTGTGAGATTGTGTTGACCACGCAACAAATAAACGAAGAAACTTATTAAATAGGTGATGACCTTTCTTCTTGAAATGTGCACTAAGCCTAAACTTATTCTTTCAATAAGCTTCTTTTTTATGTACATATGGTCTCAAACAGCTAACAGTTTTCGCAGTAATCCCTGCTTATCTCATGTCCTTGCCGCGTGATATCTGCTAACAACCTTTGTATAGTTTTGGCTGCCGTTGAGATTGTTTTTAAGGCCTGTCGTCGAAGACCGAACATTTGCGCAACAACAGAAGTTGCACCGTTAAGTGAAGCCCCAACTTCGTGAACGGGCAAGGCCGTTATTGCGGTAGAACGTTGCCAGGTCCTCGTTAGCCAAGTCGTTATTAGCTCTACGAGCTGTGCTGCTTACAAGCTGCGTAAAGATTTTAGAAGTGAGCGAGTGAAAACAGAAAGATAGGGAAAGAAAGAGAGACGAAGGATTTATGGACTGAAGTCATGTTCTGTCTGCCCTCCAACTGAGCTCACAAATCCGCAGACACATTAAAATGCGGGCAATGTTTGAGACCTAAACACAGATGCTAATCCAGATCCCCTCCTCCCTTTGAATAACTGTACTCTCAACAGCTCCCAATAGGAACTCATCGCCTTTTCTCTTTCTTTCACTTTTTGTGTGATTAAAATTCATTGAATTTGAAATAAATCTTTAGTCCACCTGCTCCATCCGCTTAGCCAAGACCAACCGAAACCTTAAGCCCTTGGAGTCTGAAATATTCTAGTTGTGAGTTATATTATGAGAACATGAATGATAAAACCATCTATCAAAACTAATATTATTTTTATTATTGTTGTTATTGTTATAGCATCTCAACTCAGACATAAAAACATTTGGTTTATGGACATCCAGTAAGCTCCTGTGCTAGCATAAAGCTGCTGAATCCAGTTAGTTTATATGTTCATATTTCTTATAAAACTAGAAGTCTAGACTTCACTATGTTGAATTTGCAGGTTAATTGATGACTTAACTATTGACAAGGGCTCAAACAGCATGAGTTGTGGGTAGCATGTCTATCAGATTATGAATCACCAGCTGCCAGGAAATGTCATTTTGTAGACCAAACCTTCATCTGCAATTTTCAAACACAAACAAAGTAAATGTTTTCCATTAAGTGACCTATTTCCGACCCATTTGACCTTTTGCTGGTGTAAAAAAGTCATGCGTGTGTGAGTGGAATTAAAGATGGTTGAAAGTTTCCGAGTGTCTGTTGGCAGTCTGAGAGGAATGGCTGGCTAACATCTGTTAGCACAACATCATTAGCTGTAGAGATCACAGGCCTCATGTGGAACCAGCCACAAGATCCAGATGCAGAAACACAGTCCGGTCCAGCGTTATAGGCCTTTCTTAACCCGTTTGTATAAGCAAGGGATTCATCTGCTCTCGTGTTTTTGTTTAGATGGTGTACTATGTTCCTGATCTGGTGCCATTGTTTATTTTTGTTCAATTGTTGATCTGAGTGAAAGACTTTTTTCCCGATCACTTTAAATGTTTACGAACAGTTTGTCCAAAGCATTACATTTCATTATTTGTATAGTTTTTGGTCTCAACCTTCTCATTTCTGGTTGTTATTTGACAACAAAAAAGACAACAAATAAACTGATTCTGGTTTAATCAAGTCTTTTCAATATGGCTGATTGATCCGGTTTTCCATGTTCTACCAGACAGCTTGAACTAGTTGACCGTCTTGACTTAAATTCATCTTGTCATTCTCAACTGACTGGTTGCCATAACACATAAGAGAAATTGATTGCAACTTTTAACTCTCTCTCTTTCTGTCTCTCAATGTCTGTCTATCCATATAATTATCAAACAGTTTCAAGCCTGCCAGACACAAAAAATTTGACCTGCGTCAGAACTTCTGCCGAAACCCAGACAATGATCCGAGCGGACCCTGGTGCTTCACAGAGCTCACCGAGACTCGACATCAGGAATGCGGTTTGCCCCAGTGTTCAGACGGTTAGAGACTGTTTTAATCAATACAGCCGTAATGTTGATGAAATGTTGTTTCTGTGCCATTGACAGATGTTTTTGTGTCTCTGTGTATCTGTAATGTACTGTATGCTTGTGCGTTTGTTGTGTGTAACACTTGTCTGTGTGTGTTGTTGTAGTGGAGTGTATGAGGTGTAATGGGGAAACGTACAGAGGACCCATGGATCACACAGAAAGTGGAAAAGAGTGTCAGAGATGGGACTCGCAGAAACCTCATAAACACACCTACCAGCCTAACAGGTACACAAACACACATGCACAAGCAAACGCACACACACAGCACTGATTTACAACAGTTTCTCTATGTGTTCCATATGTACAGACATGTTGATAAAGGCCTGGATGACAACTACTGCCGTAATCCCAACAACGATGTGCGTCCGTGGTGTTACACGATGGACAGAAATACACCATGGGAGTACTGCAACATCAGCGTGTGTGGTCTGTTCACATTTTTGTCTTTCTTACTGTAAAAACAAAAGCACTTTGGCTTTTAGCTGCCCTGTGTTGCTTTGTTAATTATAAGTGTAATGTTTCAGGTCATATTCTTATTGAATTGATGTATTTTGTTGGTTTATTATTCTTCAATGGGAAGCTGTCACGTTAATGTAACATGTGTGATTGTATGTTTAAAAAGAAGTTTCTAATGCATGTAAGCTCTCAAACCTCACCTTTATCTCATAGAAAGTTGTGTGCGTATGTGATGTTCAGTTTAGCTGATATTTATTACAGGAGCTCCAGCTTGCCATAAATCTCAGTTACTTCTGCATTTTATCTTTCTTTGGAAACATATTCCTCAAATTCCACTCTTTTGCCTCTTTTCTTTCAGACTCGGATGGTAATGTGGAAGTGGAGGTGACCACCTCTTGTTTCCGGGGTCAGGGTGAGGGATACAGGGGTACGGTCAACGTCACCTCTGCAGGTGTGACCTGTCAGCGCTGGGACTCTCTCTTTCCTCATAACCATTCTTACACGCCGCACAACTATAAATGCAAGTGAGTCGTGTTTCACCACTGCTGTTTTTATAAGGACAGTATTGCGGAAAATAGCTTGTAACATATTTTAAGAAAATTTGAGTGGTGTTAGCCTCTACAAAATCTGCTATTACTATAATGCTAGGGGAGTTGGGGGTGTTGCTAAGGTGTTGCTAGGTTGGCAAAATGGGTGGTTGCTAGGTGTTTGAACCTTAACTCTAAATAACACACAGTTGGGTAAAGCATGCACAAACACAACTGTTGGTTTAAATAATCCTAGTACATTTTTATATTTTACCCAACTATGGGTTAAAACAGCCCAGTATCTTTTAGTTTAGGGTCTTCTGGCTGATTTCAAATGCATTATTATGGGCTTTTTGCTGTTTTATTATCCTCCAACTAAAGATTATGTTTTTATGTAGAAATGAAAAAAGTGTTTTTGTGTAAAAAAGTAATAGCCCATCACAATATTTAAGGCAATGCCTTTGTACACCATTCCAGCTGGTAACCAACGATTACAACTTTCCTTATTTGACTGATCCTAATTCAACCCTGAAACTCTAAAAAGAAAATACAAAAAGAAAATACATACAAAATGATACAGTTGCTTTATGTGTGTGTCGCTCAGAGATCTTAGGGAGAACTATTGCAGAAATCCAGATGGCTCTGAAATCCCCTGGTGTTTTACCACGGACCCAAAAATCCGCAAAGCTTTCTGTACCAACATCCCCAGATGTGAATCTGAGACCTCTGACAGCTCAGGTGAGCCCTTACAAATCTTTTACACGCTTACACACAACCGCAAAATCTCACACGTGTATTGTACGCACCATGAACCATATTTAGCCACATCATGAAATTTTGTTGCTGCAAAACTCCTAGCTCATCATAATGTACAAGAATGTTAATAATTAAAGGGAAGGAAAGATGTTTTGCATAGGCGCCTTCACGGATTGCCTGTAAAGATCTGGCACCCTCTCTAGTTTGCGGTACCCTCACATTCCCCATCAAATGTGTCTGACAAATTACAAAACCCCTAAAGAAAACCAGAACCATTCTTCAGTAGAAATCCTCCGTTTCAAAATCCTGTTTGAATAATCTCTGTTTTTCATGTAGGTTCTAACGTTATGTATCAAAGGACACATTTCTCACCAGAAGAGTCCTCTCTGGATTCACTCAGATCTTGGCATTGACAAAAGCGTTTTTCCTCTATGTTTGCCAACTACCAATTGTAAAGCGGCCTCTGACGTGAAATTGGCCCTTACCCGCTAATAAAACACTATTTCAAACATGCTTACTTCATGACAGCATGAATACACTTTGCGAATCCATAAATAATCTAAACATGGAAATGTGAATAGGTGTGGATTTTACTGAATTTATACTGAGTATCCTTTTAAAATCCCAGCTGGTTCTTCAAGACAATGAGATTAAATGAAATTTATGAAATTGAGACGTTGCTTAAGGGCTCCTGCTTCTCATATGTTTTTCCTGAGAAAAAGACTCCAGTAATTTCCCATGTGTCTCATTTTTCTGGAGAAATTGCTGTTATGTCTCAAGTTGTGCTGTTCACAAGCATTTTGTTTTTTATTGAGAGAAATTTTCGAGACAAACTTGATGCATAAAAATTTTTAACTGAGTGTGTGAACAAGTGCTTGGAAACTGCAGCAGTGTAGGTTGTGTTGTTTATGATAGTTTTATGTCTGTTATATATTTGTGTCCTAGATTGTTATGAAGACAACGGGGAGAGTTACCGCGGTAATTTGTCAAAATCAAGATCTGGAATTCCTTGTGGACTGTGGTCTGACCATACATTCAGGTATATAGCTGTTTCTATGAAACCATATAAAGCTGCTGTGTTAAAAAAAATTACTTTTTATACCACTTTAATGTGTTGAGACAAATAAGAAAAACGTTTTGAAATCTGTAAATTACAAGTTTACAGAAATGAAACTGCTAGACTACTAAAGTTTGGTGATTTTGGTCAAACATTTTTGAAAAGTTTTATTTTGCAATGTATATAGTTGTTGCTACTACTGTAGAAATTACAAACAAAGTTTTTGAGAGTTTTTGCTTTAAAGTTCAAGTCCAACTTATAATATATTTTTTGAACTTCAATCATTTCTTTTCAACTAAACGAATCCTTTATTATATGACATGGTAAGGTTTATTTTAATATAAATTAAAATGATTATCATTATTCTTACATTCAGCTTGACAGTTTTGCAATATTATTACTTCATGTTGACTCTGCTGAAAGCATCTTTCCTTGCAAAAGCCTTAGATAAGCACCGATGTTGAGTTTGTTTTGAATAGCGATTATCAAGCAGTATTACAACATTGAAAGAGGTCTATGATAACAAGCAGAAGTGGAAGCCGGGCAGGTCATATTCATCACTGCCACACTGAGAACAGCAAATACCACACACTATATTCAGGGAGACAAATGCCCTCATAAAGCAGCTTTGCTCAGCATCCTGCAGGCCCTCCGCTCAGGATAAGCTGTTAACATTACTTAATTTACAGGAATTTTAAAAGCCAAAATGGCACAGACAGATGGACATGTTCCAGGAGCGCCCTCTGACCCCAGGAAGTGATGTCCCCCGCTCTCAAAGAACAGACAGATCAAAGCCAATCAGCTTCTTCAAATGGCGGCCAGCCAACGAGTCTGCCTAGCACAGGGTCGAGAGGTCGTCTTTGAGAAAACTCAACGTTGGCTTTTTCAGTGGTCGCAGGGGACGAAAAATTACCTTTCCTTTACCACTTACTGCTTCCTACACATTTTTCATTCTGGATTTTCAACCCCTCCAATCGCTGAACTGTCTGTCTTACTCAACGATTTATTTTCCTAGTAAGTCAATTCTGTAGAAGTCTCTGTAGAGACAGGAGGTGTAATACGCAGAGCCGCAGTGACTGATCGGAGTTCATACTTTTAATCTTTTACTGGCGCTGGAGGGGAAATTTGAAAGATTCCTTCCTTGAGGGTCTTTTTGGGATTGTCACACAATAGCAAGTCAATGTTTCCATCCCTCCTGTCCTGGCTTGTGCTTCTCAACAGATTTCCTGATCTTTATTTGTGTGTGTGTGTGTTTGTGTAGGAGAGACATACGGTCAGCGGCGGCCAGTATGAGCTTGAAACTGAACTTGTGCAGGAATCCTGACCGTGATAAGCATGGGCCGTGGTGCTTCACGTCCAACTCCTCCATTCCCTGGGACTACTGCAGACTGGAACGCTGTGAGTTTCCTTCTTCCTGTATCTTTCATCTCTCTCCTGCTGGAAAGACCAGCTGGCATGGAGATTCAATCAAAGTGGTCTTTGCTGATTTGGTTCCGGTCTAGCTGATGGATATATACTTTGTTATAATTAGATGTAACTATGACATCTGTGGAGCAGTTAACAGGTTAATAGTATATTTTTAAACTCATCCTCATAATTTTTTATTTATTTTCATACATGAAGAGAGTTTTTGTGGTCATGTTACAGTAAATACTTTATCACTAGAAACAAACCAATATTTTTTTCTGTGTTATTCAGGTAAATCAACGTCCTTAGATGACCATGAGACAAGTAAGTGAGTTTATGTCTTTAACCTAAAGAAAACCTTATTGGTCATATATAGGCCAACATTTCTTAAATGTCTGGTGGTTTCACAGCCAAATCTGACCAGGAACTGACCATTTATGACCACAGCATTCTTTGTGAACAATAGTACAAGATAAAATAGCTACAAAATACTGTATGTGTCATTACTCTAAAGACATTTTACTTTCTCCTTTAAAACTTACCCTTTCACAGATGGGAGACCAAAACCATCTTGTTTTATACACAAAGCCACGCGGATTGTCGGGGGAATGCAGGTGCAGCGGGCAGAAGATGGAAGCTGGGTGGTCAGCATTCAGAAGAGGTACACACGTTCTAAAGTCTATACACAAGAACTCACAGAAATAAATGACAAATGAGATTTTAGTTGTTTCTCCTCCCATAGGAACAGACACTGGTGTGGTGGCTCTCTGATTAGAGAGGACTGGGTTCTTACCGATCAACAGTGCTTCTCCACCTGGTAATCCCTCCATTTCAACCCGTGTCCTTATACTGTAAATGTCTTTAAAAACTGAATGCTGATCAGTATGATTTTTATAGCTGCAGCATGTAATGATGTTACTTTAAAACTTTTTAATAAACATTTGTGGCATGCATGCTTCCATATGGACACAGCCCTATCCCGGCCTCATGTTCCTATCTGTCAGAAGATGTTTTCTGTGAAACGGATCCAGCGTTTCCGGTATATGAGAGTGGCGTGACAGGCCGATTCGGGAGTTTTGAGTGATGGCTCTGTGCTTTGACAGTGGTGCATCTGCTTAGCCTCTGCATTTGGCTGCTTGATATATGTCCGCGGATCTGCTTCAGTGGCTTTTGAGTGAAAGCCTGCTGTCTCTGTTTAGTTTGAGGGTGGAAAGGGGGACAGAGGTAGAAAACAGGGTAGAAGGATGAAGAAAGAGCATGCCTGGGTTTTCGATCATCTCTACATTTACCAGATCCGTTCCCTGGTGGGTTCAGCTATCTGATGCTTCTCGTGAACACGCAGACCCGACTGGACTCTGAACTGACCTCTGCGCCTTGATAGCGTCTGCGGATGAGTTTAGCAGGAACGCACGCCAACTCGTGAATGTCATGCATGTAGAAAGGCTGATCTGCTCTGCCTGTGATCCGCATTAACTGCGTAGTTTCAGAAAGCTGACTTGTCGCTGTTCTACTACGATACCTCAGATACACACAGACCACTCGTGAACAAGTTCTGTGTTTTGATTGATAGGCTTATCTATGTGGCGTATCATGACTTTTTTGTGTGTTTCTCAGTGTTCCTGATCTCACGGAGTACACAGTGCAGGTGGGACTTCTCCATCTCAACGCCTCTGCCGGCGCGCAGGCTCTTCGGATTGCACACGTGGTCTGTGGACCGGAGGGATCTAACTTGGCCCTACTTAAACTCACAACGTAAGTTAGTTTACCATCTGCTCATTTGTCTTCATTCACTTGTCTTCATTCTCAATCAACTCATGCTTTTATGCCCAGGCCTGCACCGCTTTCTGAGCATGTGAGAACTGTACAGCTTCCTGTCGCAGGGTGTGCTGTTGCAGAGGGGACTTTCTGCCTCATGTATGGCTGGGGAGACACAAAAGGTACTATTCTATTCTATTTTATTCTATTCTCCATTCTGTATTCTATTCTATTCAATTCTATTTTATTCTATTCTCCATTCTGTATTCTATTCTATTCTTTTATATTTTTTCTATATTATTCTATTATGTATAATACTATTTCTATTATATTGTCCATTCTCCATTCTAATCTCCATTCTCCATTCTATTCTATTCTATTCTATTCTACTCTACTCTACTCTACTCTACTCTCTCCTCTCTTCTATTCTACTCTCTCTGCTCTGCTCTACCCACTGCTCCATTCTCATTTCACTCCACTCCACTCCCACTCCATTCTATTCTACTCTACCTCTTCTCCCATTCCACTCTACTACTCCACTCCACTCTGCTCTGCTCTACTCTATGCTCCCTCTCTACTCCTGCTCTACTCTATTCTTTGCTCTACTCCCACTCTACTCTATCTCTACTTCTACTCTACTCCTACTCTACTCCTATTCTCTACTCCCACTCTATTCTATTCTCCTCTCTCACTCTCTACTCTCATTCATTTTTACTCTCTCTACTCTATCTCTATACCTCTATTCTGTCTCCTATTTTCCTACTCTACTCTATTCTATTCTATTCTATTCTATTCTATTCTATTCTATTCATTCTATTCTATCTCTACTCTATTCTATTCTATTCTACTCTACTCTACTCTACTCCCACTCTAATTCCTATTCTATTTTCTTTTACCTCTACCTCTACTCTACTCTACTCTCTATTCTATTCTATTCTATTCTATTTCTATTCTCATTCTATTCTATTCTATTCTATCTCTATCTCTATTCTACTCTATTCTACTCTACTCTACTCTACCTACTCTATTCATTTTTATTCTACTTTTACTCTACTCTATTCTATTCTATTTCTACTCTACTCTACCTCTACTCTACTCTACTCTACTCTACTATCTCTGCTCTCCTATATTCTATTCTACTCTATTCTCCATCTCTCTCTACTCTATTCTGTTCTCTATTCTATTCTATTCTATTCTACTATTATACCTCTACTCTACCTACTCCACCTATTCTCTACTCTACTCTACTCTACCTCTATTCTATTCTACTCTACTCTATTCTCCACCTCTACCTATCTCACTCTACTATACTCTTATTTTATTCTGCTCTCCCACCATATTCCATTCTCTATTCTACTCTATTCCTATTCCCTATTATATTCATTCTACTCTACTCTCTCTACTCTACTCTACTCCCTCTACCCCATTATCTATTTTATTTTCATCCTATTCTACTCTATTCTATTCTATTCTACTCTCACTCTACTCTACTCTACTCTCACTCTACTCTCTACTCTATTATATCTCTATTTTTATTCCATTCTATCTCCATTCTATTCCATTCTATTCCATTCTACTCTACTCCCTCTCCTACTCCACTCTACTCTACTCCCCATTATATTCTATTCTATTTTATTCTATTTTTTACTCTATTCTATTCCATTCTATTCTACTCCACTCTACCTCCTACCCACTCTACTCCCACTCCCATTATATTCTATTTTTACTCCATTCTATTCTATTCTATTCTATTCTATTCTATTCTATTCCCATTCTACTCTCTACTCTGCTCTACCTCTACTCTACTCTACTCCCTATTATATTCTCCATTTTATTCTATTTTACTCTATTCCATTCTATTCTCTCACTCCACTCTACTCCCACTCTACTCCACTCTACTCCTACTCTATTCTATTCCTATTCTATTCTATTCTATTCCATTCCTATTCTATTCTATTCTATTCTATTCTATTCCCATTCTATCTCCATTGTATTCCCACTCTCTCTGCTCTACTATACTCTATTTTATTCTCCCTCTACACCTCACTCTACTCCCACTCTCCCTCCCACTCTACCTCTATTTTTATCTCTACTCCCATTCTATTCCATTCTATTTTGCTCTGCTCCCACTTTACTCTCTCTACTCCCTGCTCTACTCCACTCTACTCTACTCTGCTCCTGCTCTACTCCATTATATTCCCATTCTTTTTACTCTATCTCTATTCCATTCCCATTCTATTCTACTCCCACTCCTATCTGCACTCTACTATACTCTATTTTCACTTCCCTACTCTCATTCCACTCCTACTCTACTCTACTCTACTCTACTCTATTATATTCTATTCTATTTTACTCTATTCTATTCTATTCTATTCTATTCTATTCTATTCTACTCTATTCTACTCTACTATACTCTATTTTACTCTACTCTACTCTACTCTACTCTATTTTATTCTACTCTACTCTACTCTACTCTACTCTACTCTATTCTATAGATAACAATCAAATCTTTTCTGTTTCATATGACAATGTTTTGCTTCCATACTGCATTTTTTGTCATCCTGTATTGTATATGTGAAACAAGGTGACTGGTCATGTATTCAAGGACATAATTAACATAAACATGTAAACAAACGAAACATTCTAAGTTATTAACCCATGAGATTAGATTAGTAAATCAGATAAGTAATTTATAAATAACAAAAAATAAATAAATACATTTTGCAAGCCTGTGCAAACCTTTCCAAATCCTTGCATTTCTATTAAAACTGACCCTTTGACCTCCCTGTTAGGCACGGGTCATGAAGGCAGTCTGAAGATGGTGGGACTTCCAATTGTAAGCAACAAGAAGTGTTCTCAAAGCCACAAGGGCATTCTGCCCATCACTGAGACCAAAATTTGTGCTGGAGGAAAGAGAGACCAAGGCGTTTGTGAGGTATGTTTTAAGACCTTGTTTTTAAATATTTCAAATGATGGGATTTGCTCTGTGGTTAAACTTGTGTCGTATTGGTTTATCTCTTACAGAGAGACTACGGTGGCCCACTTGTATGCCAGGAACGAGAGAGCAAGGTCATAGTGGGCGTAAGCATTAACGGCCGAGGGTGTGCCGTCGCCCGCCGTCCTGCCGTGTTTGTCAATGTGGCCTTCTATTCTGAATGGATCCGTAAAGTCTTCAAATACTATTCAGACATGGAGACAAGTTACTAGACTATTGTATTTCCCACCCGTGTGGTGTAGTGAACTCGTGGCACATGTTGTGGTTCTATTGTGGCATGTATGTCAACACGGAGAACATGATGGTTGCTGAAAAATTGCTTGTAAAAGTAACACAAACGACTTGGCGGAAGATTAAAACCGCTGGTATGAAAAAGGTGCAAGACGGGCAGGCAGAATGCGAACGGTTCGGATGTCAAGTGAACAGAGAGTGGTGACATTTTGGTAAACCAACAAACTGAGTGACGGCTTCTAAATGCTTTTTAAGGACTTTGTGGCTGGTAAGCGAGCATTTAAAAATCCAGAACACATGGATAAATGATCTGTGCTCATCCGTATGAACGTATTTAACTCAGACCAAAGCAGATATATTCTAAGTGTCATTCCCTGGAGATACTTGAATAACCCAGCATGTTGCGGAGGGTGAAGCTTTGGTTTGTAGGTTTTTTTAAAGATTCAAACAGATTACTGAGGTGCGGACAGAGATCTCATTTTCTCAGGGCCTGGTATGTTTCTGGGTCCTTTTTTCAGCAGGTCCAATGTGTAAACTATACCAAAGAAGTAATTAGTGCTCCTGTTTTTTTATAAAAGCGACATTCTGAATAATTGTTTCCGAAACTCAATCGCCACATAAATCACTGAGATTCATATCAGTAAAATGCACAGCGGTTCCCCGTTTGTGCCCAAGTGGGATTGTAATCTCAGTATCTTAAATGCATTTACAAACTTTTAGAAGGATTTAATGACCTCTTAATGTTTCGCACCTTGCCTTACTCCAGTTTGGAGCGTACTCTGGCTCCTTTGGGGCTGTGTTTGTGTGTTTTTACTGCACTCCAGAGAGTGTGCTGATGTCACTGTTTATGTCAGTAGGTCTTATAGATCTCATATTACAAGTATCTAAAGTCGTTCTTTTCTCATGGTGTAATATATCTGTCGAAATTTGCAAAGTATTTATTTATAACGTTTGTAGATCCACAAAAATCATGGCATTTTATCTTCCAGAAGTGTTTATTGTGTTTTATCTGGCCTGTACATTCGCAACGTAACATTTGTAAACCAAGCAAACGAACAGTATGTCCAACGATAGGAAAATATCATTCGTTTGTGTGTCTGACGCAAAGATGGCTCCCTAAAGGTCTATAAGCTGCACATGTGTGTAGTCTAAAGCAAAGAGAGTCTTTTAAGTTTGAATTAAGCCAAAGAGTACAAAAATGCATAGACTGCAATACTAAATAAGGTAAAGCAGTTATGTAGGCAGGGTCTATTTTTGTAACGTTCATGAACTTGCGCTGCGTTTTCTATATGAAAATGTATTGTGTTGTAAATGTGATGTTTGTTATGTATATATATTGCCACTGTTTTGGTTATAAATGACATGTTTACCTTTTTACATACTTGGTTCGTTTTATCTCAGTGTTTTGGTTTCACTTCGCTGCTGCCATCAATGGTCTTAATTTTGAATATCTTGGCTGCTGTCATTTTAAACACTATTTTGTATTTGTATTTAAACCTTTAATGCATATACCTGCCATCGTTTTCACATGTTCACCTTCTAAAAGGTGTTTTCTTCTGTATTTCTTTCAGTTCGCATTAAAGGAATCATGGCTGATCATTATATTCCTACAGGGCCTGGTGTGTTGTTACTTTATCAGTGACTCTGAGAGTTCACTTTCAACGGGTTGTGTGTTCGGTGATGAAAGCAACCCTTATAATGGGCAATAGGAGAGGATAAGGGGCGCACAAAGCCAAACCAATAGCCTCCTGTTTCCTTAAACAGCAGAGGTCAAAGGTCAGAGTTCACACCGATGAAAAGTCAACCGGATTTATAAACCCGTTTGCAGAGAGTTACTTCAGTCAGATGTCAGTGAGCGGGATGGCGAAACAATCAGGGCTACACTTAAGCATTTCTCATGCATAAGCACTTTTCAGTTCCAACCAATGATAGATTTGCGTTGTAAAGTGAGCTTAAACTAATACACCTGATTCAATTAATCCAATAGCAGTTGATTATTGTTGAATCAGATGTGTTAGTTCAAGACTGGAACAAATTATGCTGTTGTGGGGTCCCGGAGGAGATAAACCTATGTAAGACGGCCAATCTTCTATAGGACTCCAATGTACTGTAAAACCCAGAGGTTTTGCATTTAATCAAGAGAAATAACACAACATTTCCACAACATCTGACAAGCGTTAAAGGAATGCGGTGCTGATGAGAATCATTTGTTGGTCTGTTATGACTCTCAACCAACTCATTTTCTGCCTCAGTTGTTTGGTAACTGCACAGAAAATGTCTCTCTTCAATCTGTCGTGTCTTTACGAGCATTGTGTTTATGCAGAACGGTGCATATTTTCTTTATAGATTTTCCTTCAGTGTATTTAAGTTATCGTACGCTTCTAATCTTCCCTCTGGGCTAGATATTGCTGAAGTAAGAAAAGTAAAAAACAGTAACATCTAACCGGTAATCCTTCTCTAAATCATGAGATTAATGGCATTTATATTAGAAATCAGTCCGTGGCTTTGACCTCTGCATGTTTGTCGATGTTGTCCAAACTCCCTGATAGCGTTTTAAGCCTTCTGGTTCTTATCCAAGTGTTGATCTTGTTCAGTTACCGTGTAGAAGTATGTGAGTCCAGGCCAAAGCCCACAGGAGAGATTTTTTACCAGATGAACCTGCACTGACAGAGAAAATGAGAGAGAAAGAGTACTTACTTATTCTGTACTATTAGGTTTATTGTAAAAAATGTCTCTTTGATCATTTTTCATTACTTTTATTTGTTTCTACCCATTTTTAGTCTGGATAAATGAATCATAGTTATTACTTTTGAAGCATAAAAACATTTTTTACTTATGAGCTTCATGTCAAACGTTTATTCAAATTTGAAAACATTATTTAACATTATTAATCTTTTTGTACATAAACCAAACAAAACTATCATCCTTTAAAAAAATGCACAAGCATGTTCAACACCGTTGCCATTATTTTTCCTTTGCTGCCCTCTACTGTCCACATGACCAACATTCTTTAAAAGTTTTCTTTTTGTCCTGCACAGCTCAAAACATGGAAACATTCTGTCCAATCAAAGTCTGATGAGAAGTCCATTGTGAGCTATTAGTCATTAAAATCCTTTCATCTGTATTCAAGGGAACCAATCGATACGCGGAGTCCTCGTTTCCGTGGTGAGATAGTGGCATTAAAGTCTCTGCATGATTATCCAGTGGAAATACATTTAAGTTCAAAGTGTTTGTGTCAGCGTGATGGGCCACTGGAAATGTGGATTGTGCGTGATAAGCCACTGCGCTGTTGTTATTCAAATAGCTGTCCAGTGAGTCTCCTGGATAAACATTCTTGTTTCCCAAAAGCCCTGGCCTGGTCATACCTGTGATTGAGAACATGACTGGAAAAATAATTTGGAAGTGAAAGTGATTTAACAATGAAGACATCATTACTTACCTAATGGGGCACAATTACTCTGCTCTCTTCTCATTCTTGCTCTGCGATTGGAGAACCAAACCTTCAGAAAGAAGTTCGGAGACAGGTATCACAACCATCAGATACAATAATCTTACTGCAAATGTGTATACAAACAGTTATCTTCTCTAAAAAGATTCATTTACATTACATGTTGTATTTCATGGCGATTTAATGTTCGAGTGACTTTAAGATGGATTACTTTTATAGTGTCCTGTGGAAGATTAGTCTCCTCAGACAGTTTTTCTCTGGTCAGCAGATCTGGATAAAGCCCATGGATGAACTCTAACCGAAAGAAGAAATCAGAGGTGAGATTTTATAGTGAGTTATTATGCTTGCAATCACATACTTGCAAATGATCTAAAAGGTCAATAAGTTATTTTGCATTAGAAGAAACTTAATGTGTGCTTTTGGTAATCACCTTTCTCTAACCTCTGGCACTGATCTGGACTAAAAGCAGTTCTGCGGTGATTTAAGGTGCCTTGCTGATTTGTGTCTGAGTGTTGCTGAATCCTTTGGTCCATTATATCTAAACTCCTTGTCTGCTCGTTCGTTTCTTCACACACCACTTCATCTAAGGGTGACACGAAGAAGGGGGTTAGATGTAACCATTTTAAAGGTACAGTACTATTTGAAGTTTAAATGTAGCAAATTACCTGTGTAGCTGTGTTGTACACTTGAGTATGCACATTCAGCCTCGTCCACATCTAGCTGAATCTTCTTAAGAATACGGTTTATGGAGGACACCTGGTGATACGATTGGGTCAGGCTGAGATTCATGTACCTATACTATAATTTTTTCACCCTATCAACTCAAAACCATAGTTACTTAGTTACTTTGGCAAAACAGATATGAGAATGAAATGAAATTATTGAAAAAAGTAAAATGAAAAGTTTTCACCTACGCTGGGCACCTTATCTTCTCTGCACACGCGATCAGCTGCCAGTTTTTGTCGGATTTCCCAGGCGAAGAGTGTGGGCTTCTGTCGTTTATACTGCGCTATGATGGAGATGACATCGGGAGTCAGGAGTCTGGGTCTGCTGCCTCCAGAAGCTTTAGGACTAATGACTCCTGTGCGCTGAAACCTGCCCAAAATCTTACTGACGCAGCCATTGGAGACCTGTAGAGAACGCACGGTAATTCCGCGATGTTTGTATCCACATGAACATGAGGTTAAGGTGAGAGGGTTAAATCTCATTATACCTTTAGTATTTTGGAGATCTCACAAGGTCTTACGCCCTCGGTGGCGAGCTGGATCATCAGTCTTCGTTTATAGGCGGGCAGAGGACGACCGTTCAGAAACACACCACCCAGCTGATTCAAACTGCCTTCCTCTAAACCATATCCATATATAAACCGCATTAGTGTGAGGTTTACGCATTTATTGCGCACTGGGATTTATTTCAGAATTTCTTTAGCCAAAGTTATTTTGTTAAAATAAACCCTGCTAAAAGTACGTGTTATTACAAATGTTAGCTGTTTACCATTAAAACTACTACAAAAGTCCTTCCTACCTACAAAATTCCTTCCTTCCAACTCCCTTCCTAGTGTGTTGTGCGCATTAAGGTTGATCTGTTGTTTCCGTTCCACCGAATAGAAGCCAACACATTTTACACTAAACAAAATGATGCCAGCACTAAAAGTGGTTATTTTGCTCGTAATCAAAGGGGAACCACATTTGTGTACCAGTAGGGATCCAGAGACCATTATAGTTTCCATTAATACCAGTAGACTACAATTCCATAATTCATTAGAATTTCAACATGGTTACACCAGCAATTACTTTTTTTGCAGTATAACATTTTTCAGTTACATCCAAAAACGAAGTATTCGACTTTAGAAATAATAATAAGAATGAACTGATATATGCAAGTACTGTAATGATCAAATGCCCACCTTCATTTGCCAAATCTGAATTTGCGCCGCACAATCCACTGGCAGCCTGGGAGGCTTGCAAAGTAGTCATCGAAAGTGATTTATTTTGAGATGCAAGACCAAGCAGCTGCAATTGCCTTCTGAAAAGTTGGTAGCCCCTTTTTTTGCAGATTACACAGATATTTTGCGCCGTTCTTCTTAAAAGAAGCGTCATGCGTGGCCCTTCCGTTACACACTCATAGTATTCATGTGTGGCTTCTTATATATAACCTAGTGCCCTTATCAAGATGACGTACTGTCCAGATAGGAAAAGGTAAATAACGCTACAACTTCCCGTGGTAATAATATCCTCACCAATGTTCACCAATGGGACAGGTGCAATGACGCTTTATATTTGGATTCCTTAATATATGAAGAACCTTTAGGTAAATCGTTATTTAACCATTCTTGAAATTGTTCTGTAAGAGTGCAGTTGTGCCTATAGCATCTGGGTGTAGCCTTCCCATAGTTTACACAAAAGCAAGTGTAATGGTGGTCTGATTTCAGCACCACCCACTGCTGGACAGATCCCCAGACGCAATGAATGGGCGAATGAAAAGGATGGTGGTCAACATATGAAAGCAGTCAGCCTGCAAAGTGTGATTTTAAAACGTAAAACCTATTTATAAACCCACAAGTTCCGTTTAATTATTATGATACTCAAAGCACCGGAGACTGCAACTCTCCAACGGTCACGTGACCTGAGCATCTTTCATCCCTCCACGCGACGACTTTCCGTGTTAATCAGATTTAGTTCTTTTAAAACAAACATTTGAAAACCCGCTCCAAAGACGACTGCCATATGGTAAAGTGCTTTTGATAAATCATAAATCCATCATGGAGCCTCTTTTATTACATTTTCTTTCAAGCATGAACAAATAGAGTCGGAGGGGGAAATGTGGACCAATTGTGGTTTTATTTATAAAAATAGAGAGTTGAAAAACCCACACAGATGTCCCTTGTCTGGCCAGCAGATAAAATGTGTTGTAAACCTTTCAAAGGAAATATTTGGAGAGCAAATATTAGCGAGAGAGTATCCACACAAGCCTCGTATTTGGTCCTGCTCAATGACTAATTGGGCATCATTAGGTAAATCTACACAGATCGAAGATTGTGGAAATAAAGGTTGGTTTTTAAATGCCATATGGTCCAAATTACATATTAACCACCCCTTACAACATAAAAATATCTGCAGGACTGGACGATCCGCATATAAACTCAACGACCAGTTTGAAGGCCAACATCTCCTTGCCAACGGGATGAAAAGACAAATAAAGTATTTATTTATTACTTCAAGCAGCACCCACTGCAAGCAGCTTTACATATGTTATTACTCATTTTATTCAACGAAGCAGGCTGAACGAAGAGTTCATAGTTAGCAGGAAAAACTACGAAATCATCTCTGCGCGCAAAATGTGTTTGGACGGTTAGGAATGTTTACCATTTTAACCTTAAAATCAAAACGATGTTGATATTTTTGTGAAATCTGTATCAACAGAGACGCATAAAGAACACAAATAATTCATTTTACATTATTGTTGTCTAAATTGTTGGAACAGAAGTGCCACATTTCACCCGCGTAAATGTGCACAGGAGGCTCTCCAAGCGCACACGTGTGGATCACATTATGCATTAAAAATATAGTTTAGATTTAAATGTTGAGATGCAACTTTAAATGCTAAAAAAGAAAAAGAAAACACTATAATTATTTCTGATACTCACAAAATAGAAGTTTATTGTCCTGAAAAATTAAAAACAGATTTTGACATGACCTCATTGTTTGCGCTCTACGTTTCCAATGACACCAACCCGGTTTAGAAAAAATAAGAAAGTAAATTTCTATTCCAAAGCAATAATGCAAATTAGTCAAATCTTCTTTATTTTTAATCTCCAAACCTGTAATTTAATTACAGAATCTCCCAAATAGCTTCACCACAGTAAATATTACAGTATGAGGACATGGCTGTGTGATTTTAGCTACAGGTCTTAATGTTCTCCCATTGAATATCTATGTACCACACATTGCTAGTCTAGGTTAGCTAGGTACACTGTCAGAAAAAATTTAGAAATTTGTACCCTTTGTCACTGGGGCAGTAGCAGGTTTTAAAGGTTTTAATATGTAACATTAGGTGCAGATATGTATATATTTGTTACCACTATGTACCTTTGTGATACTAATATGCCATTTTTATGTGCAAATACTTTTTTGTACTTTTTTTAGAAGGGGACTGCCCCAGTGACAAGGGGTACAAATGACACATTTTTATGACTGCGTAGAATTTAAATTATGAGATGACGTCAATCCACAATAGAATAATACATTATATTTTTATAATAACTATTATAGTTAATCACACACTGCCTGGGTATGCCAGTATTATCATGACAGTATTATCATGATGTGATATCCACAGTCTCTTTGAACTTTTCTTTATGTTTGATGGCTTATGTTTTCTGGTATTGCGATAATAGGTAATTGCTATTTAAACCATCACGCTGCGTGAGTTTCCATAATTTCTCAATTTCATAAGTGTGTCGAGTGTGTTTTAATCAATCCAGTTTTAATAAAATGTTTAAATCAGTGATTTGTATAGTTTGTATAGTGATTTGTTGATGCGTGTGATTTATTATCTAGTGTGCATTTCAGCATATATTACCACTTTTTAAAATTCCTGTTTGTCAGATACAAAGAAACGTTGAAAATAAGCCAATTTAAGATCCGTTACGCACAAGAAAGACGTATACATGATTTTTTTTCCACCAGAGCATTTATACAAATGCATTTACAGTTTACAACTTGATAGTTTAAAATATTTTTAGCATGTATAACAAGACAAAACGAAAAAAGACTACCAACCATCTTCCACAATTTAACAGAAATTTATTTTAGAATTTTAAGACGACAAATATTGAGGTGTAAGGCAAAATCCCTACTTAACATTTGTCTAATGGCGTCATCTAGTGGCCAAAACTAAAGAAATCACAGTTGCTGCTCTCTGGGGTCCAAAAGACGAACATGCCTCTCATTTTATTCAACACGAAAAACTCATATTCTTACAGGAATATGCTTATAAAATTTAACTATGGTTTTATTATAGTAAATGACAGTAACCATGATTAATTACAATTTGTATTACCACAGTTTTACTACAAATATCATAGTTAAACTATAGTTCCTGTAGTGACATGGTACATTTTGGCAACTACGATTTTACTAGGGGTTTACTATTTTACTACGATGCAACTACGAGTTTTGTAAGGGGTTTAGACAAATAGAAAGGCTGTGAAAATGACCAAACTACCAGTGGGTAAAGTTGACGTATCAACCATGATACTGAAGTTATATTGTTTTCATTGTATCACCGTGAAACACGTTAGTTCCAAATCTAATGTACCAGTCTTGTGTGAGCACGTGCACTAGAGGTAAATCTATGTGCTGTGATTGAAAAAGCGCACAAGCTTTTTTAAAATCTGTGCTGACGTGTCGCACCTCCCCGCGTACCGGATATCGTCACTTGCGTTCTGACGTCACCGCCAGATTGCCCCATTCAGAGCGCGAGCGCGACGCTCTGACCGAGGAAGTGCAACATCTTGACGTGTACATCCTCGCGCCGTGCTTCCGGTTAAGCAAAGCGTGATCAGCCGTGCTCAGTCTCTCTTCCCTTTCTAGGCTCTCAGTAGAGGCGTCTCGTAGGACTCTCCCGGTTCTTTTACATCTCTCTCTTCTCACCCCAAACGGAATAATCCTCCAGCCCAGCGGAGATGGCATCAGCACCAGTTCAGTCAAACGCGGGTTCGGTTCCGCAGCTGCAGAGGGGAATAGTGAAGATGGTAAGAGGGCAGAAGTGTTGGGTTTGGGGTGAAACTGTAGCGGTCTGGCTTACTTACTAATGGTCACAGGGGAGAAAGTGATCGTAAAGCCTTTAAAAGTTGAAATGTTTCATGCCACTTGTGCATTTCATGCATATTTATATTTATTTTTCTCCTCGTCTTTGTAGTTTTGGACGAGTGTTGTAGTTAAAATAAGTTGAGCATTCTTCACCTGTGATCCAGATGGTCAGTTATGCAACATTATATCCAAAACAATTTATTTGTTTTTATGTTCTGAAAGAAACCAAATAGCGTTCACAAATAGTTTGCAGCTGTAAAGGCCAACATTTGCAAAGGTGCTGAGATTTAACAACAAACTAAAGGTAGTTTGCTACACAAACTTTTTTTCCCACCAGACTGAGTTCATAAAGCAAGTAAAAGTTTGTTTTAGACTGATATAAAGTAACGGTGACGTAAGTGACATGAGCTCAACGTTGCAGTTCGCCGAGATTTGCGGTTTTATTATAGTGTTGGACCTGCTCGTCACTGCGTTATGACAGCAACACCTATACTCATTACAGTTTTATTTCACCCGCATCTTAAAGATATTACCGAAGGTTTTTGCTTTTACTTGAACTTTAGTTTAAAGTTCAGGGTTGCCGTGTTGATTGCTTGAAGACTCGGGTGACATCTGTCTCGGTTTCTAAAACGACTGAAGTTTAAAGATGAAGAGACAGTGTTTCAGACCAAGTGCAGTTGTGTTATAGACTGAGTCTATAACAGTTTTGGACTGTTTACTTGGCCTGTTGGTGAGTGGGGGGGAGCAGATAGGAGAAACTGACACGTAGGTCTTTGGCCCACCAAAACTTACCAACGCTGCAGTGAGCGGTACCTTTAAACTGAACGTCAATAAATAAGCATATGCATTGTTTATCAACCCCAAAGGCTAGTATTATAGTTATTTTGGCATTTTTTGTAGTTTTCAAGACTTTACAGAAGTTTATGGGCAAGTCCATGCAAAGCCATAGTCAGGTAAAGTGCTGTTTTTAGAATAGTCACATCCACAACAGTCAGTATTTCTCATAAAAATTAAAATAAAATAACTACTTCATAAAATACTTTGAAGAGTCATCTCTTCTCCATTTAATGGCTATTATTGATTCTGGTGTGTGTATTTAGTTCACAGAAATCCTACAAAGTATGTTTGAATAGATCATTTGTCCATAGACTGATATTTTTGTGATGTCTGGACAGCGTTTATTAATTTTACTGCAACTAATAATAATTGGTAATATTGGTTATAAGTCGCTTATATATAAGTCGCTTTGGATAAAAGCGTCAGCTAAATACGTAAATGTAAATTTGGTTAATGTTAACAGATGCAATATTTGATTTTAAATGTGAATTACTAAATTTTGTATTAATATAAATGCTGTAAAAGTTCTTATTGTCAGTTCATGTTAACTAATACTAATAGAGCTTTATTTTAAAGCGTTACGTAAAAACTTGTAATGTGAATAAAACAAAGCCTGTATATTTATTCTTCTAGTTAGTGATTATAAAGGCGGGGTTGCTGAGTTTGTCTAGAAGAAAGGATGAAGTCTTCCCCAATTCAAAACAGGAATGTGTGTAGATAGAAAGATTGTGATCGAATGTGATCGTTAAATAATTAATGTAATCATGTCTTGATGTATGAATGTGATCGTTAAATAATTAATGTAATCATGTCTTTGAGGCACTGATGCATTTTAGGAGTTTTGAAGAATGTCAGTGGTCTGACGTCTGATTGGATCAGCCTTTTTTCAGATATCTACAAGGGATTCCAAAGGGTTATCCAAATGGGTGTGATGAGGCTTGTAAACATTTGTTTTGTGCCTATCACAAACATCTCTGATTCAAATGCTAATGGATACAAACATGCACACAGTGTGAAGTGATCTTTCATTTTTCATGTGGTCAGGTTCCGCCCTGAGGAACGCTGATTTTGTGCCACTGAATGTTTGGCCTCTGTGTTAAGTTGTTTGGTGTTTACCTGATGTTAAAAGCTTGATTTGTGTATGTATTAGTTGTTCAGTTGTTGGCCAAGCACAAACAAGCATGTCCAGAAGGAACTGTGACCTCTCAACACTATCAGATCAGATCTTTCAGATCTGTGTGACTGTGTTTAAATTGCGGATTGATTGTTTGTGTTATGTATTTACAATTATTACTGTTGACATTTCTGATCTGAATTAGTTTGGTAATATGGTAAATGGCTGTAATGATGAACTATTTATGAAACTCAAATAAACAGTTCATGTTTGTGAATGATTCAACACTCATGTTGATTTTTTTTTATCCCCGCAGGTCTTGTCTGGTTGTGCTATCATTGTTAGGGGCCAACCACGAGGAGGCCCTCCTCCAGAAAGGCAGATCAACCTGAGCAACATCCGTGCAGGAGCTCTTGCCCGCCGGGCAGCTCAGGGTCAACCAGAAAGCAAGGACGTACCAGATGAAGTATGGCCCTCACTTACACCCTTTCCATTAAAACGGTGCTGGTTCTTATTTAGTAATAACCTGATCTATGAACCTCTGTAAACCAACCGGCATTTACACCCAAGGACCAAAGAGTGATGTTTTTGTTGCTGTTATCTTTATTTAAGTCTCACAAGGTTATAAACATATTAAAAAAAGATTCAACAACCAAAGTTATTACCAATGAATGGCAATCTTTCCAATGAATTCACATAATTCGTGTTTTTAGTTGGTCTGTCAGGGAAGGTAAAGTGTGTGGAGTGCTGTATATAAGAAGCGAACATGCATTACATCAATGCATCAAGCATTAACGTTGCTGATTGCAATAAAAGTGATTTAGTTTTGTTTAGCATTAGTTTATCCAGATTTACTTTCTTTTTTGAAAGTTTTAATTTGACATTATAGCTATGACATTATTCTCTGTCTCTGACATTAGTAGGAGACCAGGTTTTCGGGGAAAGTACATAGCAATTTTTTCAGTCAAGAACTGCTTTTCCTGAAATGGAAAGCATGAGTGAGTTTAGCTCAGGCTTTGGTACACTGTTGGTGGAAAACAAACAGTTGACCATCATCTTCAGACATAACTTTTTTTAATTAACATGTTCATTTACTTATAGCTCTTTTTTATTATTAGTAAGTCGAAAGTCTTGAGGACCTTATTAATTTTTTGGCAGTATGCCGCTGCATTGTCAGTCTTGCCTGTATTCTAGTAACCTATTTTTCAATAAGCTGTTTTGCAGCTTAAAGTCATAAAAACAAGTGCCTAAATACATAATTGTGTGAAAGTACATAATTACAGTTTTACACCTTGAATGCTGTATGCCAAAGTAAATCATTTTTTTGTGCTGCCATACAATTCTTTTTTAAGAGTAAATAAAAACGGTTTTAAGTTGTTAATGCCCTGTCCTCTGGCATTGAATGGCTGTAAATAGCTTTGTGTTTTTTTGTGTGTGTGCTGTGCAGCCGTGGGCTTTCCAAGCACGAGAGTTCCTGCGCAAGAAGGTAATTGGCAAAGAAGTGTGTTTCACCGTAGACAAACCAAAAGGCATTCAGAACAGAGAATATGGCATGGTGTATCTGGGAAAAGGTGAGCAATGTATAATTATTCAATATTTATTAGTTCTTTCATCAGACGAGGGTAACTCCTCTGCAACCTGACTAATATAAATGTAATATAAATGCACTAAATAATATTGACATTGTACTTAAAAATGAATTTTTCTAGTGTCCACTAATAAATTCAATTGGATGCACTATGTGTGTTGGTTTGAATGTATGAAAGAATTGGTATAGTAATATGTCCCATCTGGGTTTGATCTCCAGACACATCAGGAGAAAATATCGCAGAGTCCCTGGTGTCAGAAGGTCTCGCCACAGTGCGCAGAGAGGGCATGAGAGGAAACAAGTAAGAAACCAGCATCCTATCATTTGCAAATTGCTAGATGCACTTACAAAGGCTTTATTCTGTATCGACTGGTGTCAGTACAGATTATGCAACCATTGTCACATCCATCACAATTGCCTGCTCTTTCCTTTGTTTTAGATCACAATGATGGTGTTGTTATACAACGCATATAATTTGTCCTATATGCATGCATTTCGGACATTGTTTTTGATATTTTTGGGATCTCTCACTCCCTCTTCTGGACACATTTACTTATTACACACCCTGTCATACTGTCCTCCCTCATTCAGTCCCAGCTAGCGATAGTGTAATATTGTCCTAAGCTTTTGGGATTTAATGACGCGTGTGTGGGCTCTGTGAAATGGCCCTGAACAATTGCCAATGGAATCTGTTTGCTTTAGGCTCATTTTCCCCACAGGAGGTGGTGGTATTGGCCCCGCTGGTTCCTCCGCAGCCCTGAACAGTCTTCTCATTAGCCAGTCCTGCTGTGGTCCATCACAGCCCACTGGATCGACTATCATCATCTCCAAAGGAGTCGTGTTTAAACCTGAGCTGTGCTCTGCCCACCAGCTCTCAATTAGACACATGGGCGTTGGGCTGGATGCCGACGCCCATGTGTCTCCCTCTGACACGCTCATACTCTCTCTTTTGAAAAGATGAGGGGAAATAAAACATTACAAGACAAAGATGGCTTGAGATGGCAGCTAGATTTGGCAGGCCCTTATTTCCTAGAGTTAAAATTTATGAAGGCTTGAGATAATTGGAGCTTTGGGCTTGGCATGTAACTGGCAGAAGGGGTTTTTCCTTTGACATTTGCACTGACAGCCTCGTCTGTAAGTGAGTTTTAAATTGAGACCGGGTGTTATTAAGTGTCCTGTGGCCTTTCATTGTTACCTACGGAAGGGACCATGAACCCAGATTTCCATTATGAGCTTTGTGCCGTTCTAGCCATGTCAAGATTTTTTATTGATTGTTCGTTGCATTTTATAAACAAAAGAGAAAATGGCAATCATGAGTCTGTTTTCTTGCCAAAATAATAAATGCTTGTTACTTAGAAATGGACAGAAACGCTAATGACATTTTATATACAGTCATGTATATGATTATAAGACTCTTTACATTTTTTGGGGGGAGTTTACATCCATTTGCATATACTGTGTCGATTCATCTGCTTGTAAACAAACTATGATTGATCGCTTATGTCAGTCAGATGGTCACTTCCTCTTTGCGAGGGTGGTTCTTGGCCAGTGCAAGTTTACATTTACATTTACATTTAGGCATTTAGCTGACGCTTTTATCCAAAGCGACTTACAAATATTAGGAGACAATGAAGCGATACATCAAAAGCGGCAGCAGTTGTTGTGTAAACCAGACTTTATCCTGAAATCAAAAATACTCAAGGCTGATGTTATACTCGCTTAAGATTGGAGGTTTCAATCTGTGAGACAACAAACTGGATGCTCACAGTGGCCTTTCCACTTCTAAAACCACTGTGTACGACTAAACTAGTAAATAAGCATACATCTGCTGCATATTGCTGTGGTATTTTAGATTTGTTGTTTTGTCTTGAATTTCATTTTATTTTCAGCAAAATTCAAAGCTTTCATGCATTGAAGTTATTTTACTTTAGAGTAACATAGCTTAATCATTCAGCATTATGCAAACTCTGTACAGACTCTGGAGTAAATCTGCTATTTCATCAAAACACATTTTTAACTTTGAATCAAATGATCATCAGCGAGACATGAATATGATAGTGGAGATTAGATAAATATAGATAGATCTGTCCATCAAAACATCCATAATTTATAATTGAATTCCAAAGCCAAGACTTGTAAGGAAGAGATGTTGTATCATTGAAGTGATAGCTGGTCAAACACAGTCTTTAATCAACAGCCTTTACCAGACACATTTTCCCCCACCCAAAGCCCTGTTTTCATCATAACTTCTGATTTATCCTGTTTTTGTTCTTTGTGTTTTTATTTCCACTTTAAGACTGTTTTTATTACTGCCAGCGCTGCTTGAACTGATAGCAGCTTATTTAAAATCTGACAAGTGTCTGCTGTGGTCAGCCAGTTTATTTCTCTTTAAAGATAATGATGGCTTTTAGAGCAACAGAGGAATTAATTTAAACATGTGTTGGCTTTTGATAATGAACAAACTCATTTAAAGAGCTTATCAGGGCTTCAGAAAGCCTCTGCTCACTGAGAGAGACCTCCACATCTGTTGCTTAACACGCTAACGCCCAGAGAGAACAAAAGTTGTGGTTTTGCGTCTTGTTTTTACTTTGTTCTCTGATTTCTTCTGGTTAAGTCTATGTTGATATTTACTGGACTTTGTGTACTTTTGTGTGTTTCAGTCCCGAATTAGCCAGACTGTGTGATTTGGAGGACCAAGCGAAGGCCTCCAAAAAAGGTCTGTGGTCTGAGGGTGGAGGTGCACACACCATTCGAGATCTTAAATATAACATCGAGAACCCTCGCAACTTCGTGGACTCTCTCCACCAGAAACCAGTTAATGGTAAGATGAGATGAGCTTTGTATTTGTATCATACATATTTTGCTTAAAAAGGAATGATGCTTAATCTTTAGTTGTGCATGCTAGTAAAACTATTACTATTAAACCTTATTCATCAAAACATGGATTATTAAAAAGTGTGTTTTTAAGATGGAAGATGGAAGAGTCCTAGGTTTGCTTTTAAAGAGCTATATCTTGGAGACCATAATTGTAATTTTAACAAAACAAAAATAAAAATTACCTGATAATTACCTGTATATGAATAACATATACAGTAAAAACTGTATGTAGATGTATATTTGTTAAACAAAACAAAATAGATGTAAGTTTGTATACAATATAAAATAGAATAAAATCTAAAATGTTTTTGAAAGGCAAGATTATATGAATTACCATATATTTTGCAGTGAAAGTCTGTATAATGTCCAACAAAAGTATACTCGACTTTGGCCATAAAATAGTAATAGTTTTGTAGTTTAAAAAAAAAGTAGATTATAAAAACCTGATATAGTTTATTATAAAAAGCTGGCATGGCATTGCTTTAACCACCCTCATGGTGTTGAAGTTGGCAAAGTTTTTCCCATGCAGGAACCAAATTGTCACAGCTTTGCAGTCTGTGTAATACTGTAAATACCCACAATGCTCTCTGGGCTGTTGTCTCACCTCCCAGAAGCCACCCTGTTCTATGCAACTCTATGCACAGCTCATTTTACCCATTTAAACTGAATACTAACACTGATGAGAGATAACCTCCATCAGAGAGCGACCAACTCATCACAAATGATCGTGAGTCACTATAGAGTCCCGTTTTCCACCACCACTAATGGGCAGATTGTATGCTATTCAAAAGTCAAAGTTGTGATAGTGTAACATGGTAATTAAAACAACACCCTTAGCCACATGACCTGAAGTAAGTGATGAATCACCTGCTCGGCAGATTATTTCAAATCCCTTACTGTGCAGTAATAGGAAATGTGCTGTGCGTTTTATACAGCATTGACATCTTAAAGCAACTGTAAGTGTTCCTGTAGCAAAGGTCATGAGTTTGATGCCCAGGAAACAGGCATGCTGACAAAATGTAAATGCACAGGGAAGAAAGTAAAATACACAAATGTGAAATGGCATATAATGAGGGATTTTATTTTTGCAAGATAGGATGTTGGTCCAATTGTAAAACAGACAATTAAACATCACTCTTTCTTTTTGTTCTCATACACACGACAGCCATTATTGAACATGTGCGTGATGGCTGCACGGTCCGAGCCCTTCTGCTGCCCGACCACTATCTAGTGACAGTCATGCTATCTGGAATCAAGGTGAGCTTAATGATTCACAACGCTTAGAAAATAATTTCATGAGAACGCTGAAGGTATTATTATTGTTGGGTTTTTCTATTTCTTATGTGCTTTTTCTATATCTGTTCAAATATAGTGTTGGTTGTATATAGTCTTTTCTTTGACCAATCATGTTACATAAGAACAGCAGACCATCATCATGACTTTAACTATCTTTATTTTACCCACCTTGAAAACTCTTTGGCTTTGCATGATTAAGTTTTTAGTGGTGGTCCATCCTACGGCTTTCTAAGAGAAGATTTGAATGTTTTTTCTTCATTGTGACATGATACGTAACTCTAACAGTAATGTTCATAAAAAATCTCTCTTCAGAGTCCATCATTTAAACGGGAAGCGGACGGCAGCGAGATCTCCGAGTCCTTCGCAGCAGAAGCAAAGTTCTTCACAGAGTCCCGACTGCTTCAGAGAGATGTGCAGATCATTCTGGAGTCCTGCCCCAACCAGGTCATCCTGGGCACCATCCTGCATCCGGTATGTCCGGTATTTTTGATCTGTCTTATAATAACTTTTTCTTTTTAATCTGTATTTAGACTAGAGCATCTAAATATGGTTTTAACATTGTAAAATGTGTGTAATCCATCCATCCTTACAGGCAAACCGCATCATAATAATGTATATGTTAAAGGTGTACACTTTCCTGAAGATCTACAGGTGTAGATGTATTAAGGACAGATATGATATTTTGCATACAATTGTGTAGACACCCTTAGCATGTAGCCCACAAGCTTCAGATTTTCATTGTTTCTTAGCAAGGTCAATGCACATATCATGATCCCTGAATATGACTCCCTGAGGATGCAGATGGGACAGATTTTGTCCTGGAAATGGGCTTGCGTTTGTTGTAGAAATTAACTGTCTGCACTGACAGTTTGTCTCTGGTCAGGGCAGTTGGGTAAAACACTCTGTGCTCATTTCCGTTATTTATGATGTGAATGAAACGGTCCCTAGCTGAACCTGACAGGACTACAGATGGATCCCTGAGATAACCTGACTCCTGTACATACACTCATGCTGATGCTATCACTGGGTACTTCATTTATCCAGTGTTGTCTAAATATTTTTTGTGTTCATTTGTTCGAGGGACAAGTCACAGTGGACGTCTAGTTGTCTAGTCAGGCATAAATACATTTATAAATGTATAGCATCACTGATCTAACACGATGTCCCTCTTTATGTTTGTATGTCGATTACAGAACGGAAACATCACAGAGCTGCTTTTGAAGGAAGGATTTGCGCGTTGTGTGGACTGGTCCATGGCTGTGTACACCCAGGGTGCCGAGAAACTCAGAGCGTCTGAACGGTCAGTGTGTCACATTTGCATGGGTGTCATCCCTTTACTAACATCTGTTGTGTAGTAAAAATACACTTTCTGCCTGAGCTGAGAGCCTCGGTCTGCTTGTACTCTGTGTATCAGCAGAATAGTTTGGCAAATGTGGCAACTTATCATGCTGCCATTAAGAAACACCTTCCCTGATACCCACCTGCGAAATTACTCGAGCATTAGGCCCAATCACAATGAAATATGATGGGAACATATGAGGTTGTGTGTTTAATCAAATTAAGTGCACATGTGCCTTTTGAGTCAGTATTTTATGTAGAACTTCAGTGAATATTTTCTATTAAACTATTAATCTCTCTCTCTCTCTCTCTCTCTCTCTCTCTCTCTCTCTCTCTCTCTCTCTCTCTCTCTCTCTCTCTCTCTCTCTCTCTCTCTCTCTCTCTCTCTCTCACCTTGCAGGTCAGCAAAAGAGCGTAAAGTGAGAATCTGGAAGGACTATGTTGCTCCAACAGCTAATTTGGACCAGAAGGACAGACAGTTTGTAGCCAAGGTGAGTTTTTGGTCTTCATTTAGATTCATTTCAAACATAAAAGGCAACTATTTCTATTCTGTTGTTGAACTTGACAAAATGGTTGTTAGGAGTTTTTTTTTAAGAAATGAAGACTAATGCAGATGGCATTTCAGATCCACAATCTTCAAAGGTTCTTGTGATGTTCTTTCTCATCTTAGAAGTTGGCTAAAACCTGTTGATCCTTAAATCAGCCTTCAGGGCCACCAGCTTACATTAGTTTTGCAAAGAACTGACAATAAAATAACAAGGAAAAGACGGAAAAGTGTTTAGGGCAACGCTTTCACACCAGCAAAGGATGACATTTTACCAGCTGAGTCCCAACATGATAAGAAATGACCTTCTCTCCACTTCATCTTCTCCTCAGACTCTTTTATCCAGCCGTGTTCTAAAGAATACTTGAGCATGCCAGCCTTTTTAAAGTGCTGACTGTGGTTGACGCGCTCGTCTCCCTGACGCCTTGTTCTCTATTGTGTCTGTCAGCGAGGCAGGGCTTTCAGGTCTCAGGTGTTTCATTTCGTTTTGCATACTCTGTAAACTCAGCCTTGGGCCGTCTCAGCGGTTCTGTTCAGCTGCAGCCTTCAAAGCTCCCCTGGTAAATTACGGCTGAATCTCTGCTTTTGCATCCCTGGCCCAGGGAAAGGTTTGTGTTGGAAAGGTTTAGGCGGTGTTAACTTTGAGGGTTTTTTCATTGTCGAGTTGTGACTGGTAAATCAGTTGGCACGTTGTTATCTTTATTACTGTTGACAACCACTGATTACTATTGCTGTTTAAAACTTTAAAACAGAAATATAACATTAAAGATAAATAAAGTATATAAAATACTTATTGCAGGGAAGTACCTGCAATTTTATGTTAAAAACTGAGATTGTGATATAGTCAAAAGTTAAGTATTGTACCTTTAATTAATATTTTTGTATGTCATAACTTTACCATGACATTTACAAAAAAGTATTGCTTTTGCTTTTTGATGTAGCTGTAGTGCAACTAATACTACCACATGTTTATCTTTGGTTAAGTGCCACATAAGCATTTTGTACTTTTTAAAACACACTCCTAATGACATGGTGTGCTCTACCCTAATTCACCAAATGTGTTTTAGAACAGAAAGTTTCTTAAATAAGGCTGTTTTGCGAACTTCACGACCTTTAAAATATTCATGCTTGGCCTTTGGTTATGTAAAGGTGTCGCACTGCAATCTGCTTACTGAATTAGTTTAAAAATCCGCAGACACAAAAGTATGTTTTTCCTGAGTCAGAAAATACCAGCAGTGTGGTATAAAACATTTATATGAGCTTTAGCTTGCCTCAGATGAAGTGAAAGAAGATATACTTTGAAATTGTGTGTCTGTGTGTGTGTAAGTGAGCCAGTCAACAAAAAAAGTGACTGACAAAAGCAGAATGGTGAGTATTTGTAAGCCGTTTCTGTGGCCTGCCACACGATCTGGCTGTTTTAATTTGTTTGATGCATTTCCTGTCTTTCAGAGATATGCTGGACGGGCTTGTAGTAAATCATCCCTCATCGCAGCATTATTTATCTGAATGTTGTCGTCTTTTTGGTATTTTTCAAAGCACCAACCAGATAATTAAAATAAACATATTGCTTGTTTTGTTAAAATGCACAGTATTGGAAATGAATTAGGAGAGTCATTGAAATAGTTAGCCTGTTCAATTTGACACTGTAAATCAGAACTATTAGTTATGTTACTACTAATTACAAATTGTGGTATTACAAAGTAATTACAATGTTATTACATTGTTATTACAAAAACATTAAATATGGTAGTAGCTTTGCCTTTTTCTACAGAGCAATAACATTTTTACCATAACAGTAATATTCATTAAGATGTTGTGACGCACTATGTTGCAGTTACACAAGTATGGTAATCATACAATACTATGGCAGATTTCAAAGGCCATCAGATTACCATGACATATCCATTACTATCTCTATAAAATTTATGAAATACAACAAGCAGAAGTGCGTTAAGAAGAGCGTTGTAAAGATATTTATTAACTTCAAATATGTGGTACAAATGTATTTTTAATCTGGTTGGTGCCAGTGTGCTTTTGTTGCAGTTGTAATCACAGCCTTTAGGTGGCAGTGGTCTCCTGCAGCGTACAGTGGGCTGCAGTAGCAGAGTGAGTCATGGATCTGGGCTTTAGATCCCTGTTGGCAGCTTGCGGTGAAATGCTCTGCATGTGTGACTGCTAATGAAACGGCAAAATGTGCCTTAGTCCTCCCGTTTCTTCTCTGCTACCACCCCAAAACCGCTAAAACAGTAAAAGCTTTAAAAAAAAAAAGCTTTACTTGGGTGAAACTGTTGATTTAGAGCCAAACATGTTTGAACACACACACACGCATGGATAAGAGTGTCCGCTGTAACTCTGGTGAGCAACCAGCGGAGTGTTTTTGTAAATGATCTGTTTAATTTCCACACCGATGCTTCGCTTAAAAGCCGATCTGTCAATCTGTGTCTTAATTCCTCCCATATCACCTGCTTTTCATCTTTGTGTTCCTCTAAAAATGAACATTTTGTCTTCATTTGCTCAGATCAGATAATGTTTTTAAAGAATTTTTCGACCTCTTCAGTTCAAATTATATCCGATCCATTACCCAGACCTGAACTAAACGTCATTTTCCACATCACTGACGCTTTGAAAGTTGATGATCAAATAGGATGACACCAGATATGATATACTTAAATGTTATTCTGGACATCAGGGCCTTTACTGACATTTGTGGATTGTTCACGTATGCAGAAGTCCATTCAACTCTAATGATGTCAAAACATTTGAATGTTAAAAATGACTTTTTTTCTCTGGCTGAGAAAAAATTAAAAGCTAAAAGAAAAATTCAATAGGTGGATACTTAAAGAAGGATTTGGTGGTATCATAGGTATAAGCTTTTGCATGAGCAAGTGAGGCTCATATTTTGTTCAGAAGATATTATAAAAATCTTTCTTGTAAAAAAGCTCTGACACGCATCTAAGTGCAAGAATTGAACCTCTTTCTGTTCTTCACCTCTAAACAAAAAGAAATGTTCTTTCCTTTATCTCTCTCCGCTCCTTTGTGTCTCCTGCCGGTTGTCTAATGTGAGTGAAATGGTGAGGTAATGGCGGTAGGATGAGAGAATCAGCGAGAGGAGGGATGTTTGCTCGAGAGCAGTGAGTGGGAGAAGTGTTTTGTTTGCAGCGGTCTCCTTTTGTACCACAGAAGGCTCGTAGCAGGGTACAGTAATGTTTCTCTGGCAACAAAGCGAGTCTCTCTCATCGTCGAAGTCCAAGACTTGTGACTGAATATTAGAGATAAACTGCATTTGTTTTAAATCCATTTGTGATCCAGTTGTCTGGACAATCCAGTAACTGGTGTATCTTAAGGAATTTGTACGTGGTTGAACTTATTAGTGATGTGATCAGATTTGTTTGTGATATGTAAATGCTAAATTTTGTCTTGAATAAGAGCCATTTTTTGTTAAATATCTGTTGTTTAAGTAACTAGAACCTTCTTTTGCACAAAACCTCATAGTCTTCAATAAAACGAGAACCTACAGATTATTCTTAATAGCGGGAACATTGCTCACAGCGGGCAGTTTGAAGTCCGACAGTAATTGTCTTGAAATTTATTGAAGGCGGTGAATTTGTTACAAAAGTGCTGCTTTGATGGCTGCAGCGGTGGAGCTTTAAAGAGGATGAATACAAAACACCTCAGAGAGGATTTAAACATGCTGACATCCCTGGTGAAATCCCACTGTTAAGAAATAAAGCTTAAGACATGAAAGATTGACCTTACTAAACAACTTAATCTATTCTTGCTAAATATCTGACATGAAATAAAAAAGAAATAGATTATACAATGGCACATATTTTAAAGTATTTCCCAATTAAGTAAACAGCCAGACATATTAAATTAAGAGCAGCATGTGGTTTATTATGCAATCAAAGCACCTGTACCTACATGCTTTATGCTCCTTTATTGATTTTCTCTGTGTCCTCTTCCCTACAGGTGATGCAAGTCGTGAATGCAGATGCAATCGTGGTCAAGTTGAACTCTGGGGAGTATAAGACCATCCACCTGTCCAGCATCAGGCCCCCGAGACTCGAAGGCGAGGTACGAGTTAATGCACGTCCGTCCTTGGCTACCCCGTCGCTAAGGCCATTACTAAATCCGCAGGGTGCTGGCTGTCACATACACTGTTTGCAAAGTGCTGATGTGAAGGTTTTTCTCTCTTCTCGGTCTCTTAAGAGGGCTGATCTCCTCCCTTCATGCATCTTTCACTCTCAGATCTCGAAGCGGTACCTTTGCTGCTCACCAGGGGGGGCTGGAGAGGCAGAACCCTGTTCGCTTTTGACACGCCAGTGCTGCACTGCAGCCAAAAGCCCTATAGATTTACTCTCATAATGAGCACACGCTCTTGCCGAATCTGTATTCCTCATTTGTTAATGTCATACGCATCAACTCGAGCCATTTCAATACTTTTGATTTGCTTCACGTTCACAAATTAATACGAAAGCATCCAAACTGCATATGCATACGCATGTTATAATAACGGCAGTTAAAATTAGTGTGGGAACATCTTGCTGCTGTTAGTCACTCCCTTCCTGACCTCTGGCCTCCTGTAATAAGACACGATGAATCAGCACGTTGCAAAGCGAGCTTTTTTTAATACAGATATAACAAATTACACAAGGTTTATTAAGGGGGATAAGTAAGTGCTCTTCTTTTACACGCACATTTCTGTAATTCTTTTAACTGTTAATGTGTTTTGATGCTTCAGATGCCGGAATATGTTGGATTTCTAATTAAGATTGTAATTATTTTTAAAGATGTGCTTCAGAGAGATGTTATTTGTCATGCACATGTAAACACAGTTGAAGGGAAGCTGCGGTTCTGTAGCTATGGATACAAGCTGCGACGAGCTTTAGGATCACAGCGCGTTTCCAGCCTGCCAGTTTAAAAAAAGATTTAATCAGATCAAAGATGATAACAAAACAATAACGATTACGGATGTGTTTAGATCATATACATCTTACTAAAGTATGAGGCTTTAAAAAAATGATTTGCTTCATCCTTTGGCCAGTT